>SJYO01007492.1:75662621-75826449 GCA_006410555.1 Capra ibex
CATATAAAGTGGTTGACTGATGAGGGAGAGAGTAATTTTGTACGAGGTCCTCTAGACCCGGAAACAGACAAAACAAGTGATGATATATGAATTCTCAGTTCCAGTCACAGACCGTGTACTATTCCGGGAGTTATGTATAAATGCCTTACTCACTCAAGAAGTCGTAAGTTTTAGTCTGTGAAAAAATTTTTCATGTAGATGAGGTAGAATGGTCTTCGTCTTCAGGTTAAGTCATGATGACTTGGGGGATAATCTGTGATGGGTTTTATAGGGTGATCATGTACGTAAAGTCGAAACTTACAATAGACAGATTTGAGTAAAAAATGAAATTCATCACATAATCAACCTAGATGAAGGGAGACTGACTTAACTGAGAGATTCGGACATGTCATCGGCACCTTTCGTATGATGTTTCTCTCAGCTTGTTGAACCTAGACACAAAGTAAAGATGGTAAACGATCCACGAAACAGGACTTCTTGAGTGAATTGATGAGATACTTAATCTAAGAAGAAGACACTTTATCATTATAGAAATAGAGGGAGGGGTCCCTATAGTACACTCCAATTTCACATTGTTGTATGTACCTTCGTATTACAGAAACCTTGTATCATCTACAAATTATTTACGAATATCTTAGACTACAGAAGTTTCGTGTGATAAACCGACCATGAAAGGGAAATTTATCTATTATCACGAAAATGATATCATTGACTTTTTTTTTGTGTATACTTCCAGATTCAACCTCATGCCTGCTTTAGTTTCCATCTTCGCACCCACTCAATACAAAGACACCGATCAGTGTAACCTTTTTTTTACCCCTATTGCGACAAACTGATCGAGATCGGTCATATAATCGAGTATACGACATTTTTATGTTAGAATCACCGTATTTAGTAGTTTCCAAATAAAGAGTCAGTAAAAGACGATATATACACCTTCTGAAGGATTCCTTCGATAGAGAGTACCCTACCGAGTCCAAATATGATATGAAAGTAAAATTGTGGTTGATGGTGAGTAACGGTTCCTTCCGTTTCTCTTGTCATTGTTAATCCTGTCATTAATTTACGTGAGACAGAGACAGGTTTTCGTTGTATAGTGCGTATGAACTTAAAGTAATTAGTCTTGTTCAACATGTTGAACTGGACTTCTCCGTACTTTAACGTTAGGAAAAAACTCCGACTTTTCTCCGCTGAGTATGTATAAAAATTCGTAGTAGTTATACATCGTGTGATTCCAAGGAATGACATGACAACAATTCCCAATTTTACTTATTTCATATATACCGTGGTATACTATCTGTATCGTCTAGTGAGGAGGAAAAGAATAGTTGTGTTCGAACTAAAAAAGTCCATATCTCGTCCATGTATCAAATCCCCTTTGTCCTTAGGAGAAAACGAGGACCTACTTTAGTCTCTGAAGATGTCGATCTTGTAGAATCTTTTCTACTTCAAGTTAGAGGAGTAAAATTTTGACTCTCTCGCTACTTGGTCTACCAACTTTACTAAACAAGTTCCTACATGTTCATCAACCACAGTGTCTCGACATGTATGGCATTAACCTAACATGACATATAAAACAAGATGTCGAACAAAATCTTCAAACCGTTGTGGGAACCTCGTGGGAAAAAACGTCCCGGAACGGATTTTATAGGACTGAAACTGTGTGTCCTGACCGGTCGATTTGTGACTCTCTCTTACTTAAATTTCGACTGTCGAAGAGAGGGAGAACCCAATATTTTATCCAAGGAAGAAAAACTCCTACACATCAATGAGATATTGTTGGAAATACCTTTTTCTTAGATTTTTTTCCTACCTATATACATGTACATATTCACTAAGTGAAACGACATGTCGTTGTCTTTGTAAAATTTTGTTCATGTGAGTTTATCTTAAAAAAAAAAATTACTTCTAGGTGAAATCTTCAACTTAATTTCTTTTTGTCTTTTTTTTTACAATTTTACTCCCATGGGACTTTCTTTTTTCCTCTAACGTAACCGGCCCTTAGCTTGGGCCCGGAGGGCGCACCGTCCGCTCTTAAGATGGTGACTTGGTGGTTACGATGAAGGCACTTTCTGCCAGCGTTGTGAGAGAGAAGAGTAGTAGAGCTGGGATTCAGGGTGGGGCATTGTCTTTAGACTGGAGAATCAGTGTTAAAACTTTTGTGACGGAAGTACAAAGTTCTGATTTTATTTTGAAATTTGGAGACAGGAACTTCGGTACCTAGATAGCGAAAGCCAAAAAGAGCTCGGCGACCTGAGTTTTGGCGGGAGAAGTTGGTTGGTCTCCCTCTTGTTCAAAAGTGGAATGGTAAGAAGACGGGGTTGGAGAGCGGGAATCTTGTTCGGCCCTCTTCGACCTTGAAAGAGACTTTGAGACTCAGTCTGCGACCACCCCGGCGGCGAGGGACGTGCCGGCCTAGGCGAGCTTGGAAGAGGGTCTCAGTCGCGTCGCGGAGGACCCGACTCAGTCGGCCTCGCCCGCCCGGCCCACCGAGACCCGAGCGGCGCTTCCGTGACCTTCAAAGCGCCGCCGCCGCCGTCCCCCTCCTCCGCCCAGACGGCGTTGTCCTATTTTTCGAGCACCTCGGCCTCGGCTCGTCTAGGCTCGACCCGTCCGTCCTCTCGCCGCGGCGTCGCGCGTGGAGGTGCCGACTCGTCGTGGTTGAAGGCGTCCAAGCACGTAGGCTGAGACATAGCGTGAGCGGCGGCCCTCGCCCTCTATGGTGTTGGTACAAGCGGCGCGCCCTCGACCGGTATCCGTAGCTGGACCCGTGGTGCATGAGCACGCACCCGCACAAGGTCGTGCCGGCCCACCTCTAGGAACGGTTGCTGGTCCCGTTGGCGTGGTGGGGGTCGATGCACCGGAAGAGTCTGTGGCTTGCCGACCACCCGCTGCGCCGGTTCTCGGTCCGCCGGGACTTGGGCGTGTTGTGGCACAAGCTGCAGTTCGCTGACTAGCCCGCGTCCAAGCGTCTGGGGTGACACGTCAGCCTGTACTTCGTGACCGGGAAGGTCCACCACTCGCTCCCGCCATTCGGGTTCCACGCGCACAGGATGGCGCCCCTCCTGTTCCGCAAGATGGGGCTCCTCTAGAGCAGGTACCACGACTCGTTCTACTTCCTCTGCCGCCTCCGAATGGACCCGGTCGGGCACTTCGTGCGACATTAGTGCCACGGGCGGATGAAGTTGCTGAGCGTCGCAGTCCGGTGATTCCTGCGCCCACGGTAACGCCCCGAGTTGCAGGACTCCTAGTAGTTACTCGGGTGCCGTCGACGGTAGCGGATGCCGGACCTGGCCGACCCGCGACCCCTCGCGTTGCACGAGTAAAAGCTGGACCCACCCCCGTGGAAGCTGCACAGTCAGGAGTGGTAGCTGCGACCACAGAAACTCCACTTCCGGTGCCGACCTCTGTGAGTGGACCCACCTCTCCTGAAACTGTTGGCCGACCACTTGGTGAAGTACCTCCTCAAGGCCGCCTTCGTGCCCTTCCTAAACTCGTCCTTGTTCGCCCGGGACGCGTCCGAGGCGTGTCGGACACTCGCGCGGTTCGCGTGAGACAGCAGGTCATGGGTCCGGTGAGACCTCTAGCTAAGGGATAAACTCCCACACCTGAAGATGTGAAGATAGTGAGCTCGGGCGAAACTTCTTGACACGAGCCTGGAGAAGGCGTCGTGGGACCTCGGCCACCTCTTCCGGAACTCTCTACGGTTCGATCCGTTCCGGGTCTAGGTACTGCAACAGGACCACCCACCGAGATGGGCTTAGGGGTTCCATGTCTTCGAGGACGTCCTGAAGAAGTTACCGTCCCTCGACTTGTTTTCGTAGTTGGGCCTACTTCGACACCGAATACCCCGACGACACGTCCGTCGTCACAACTACCCCCTGTGCACACTCTTCCACGTTCTAGAGAACGACGACCTACACCGAGGGGACAGGGACCCCGACCTCTGTCGACCACCCCACTACTGATGTAACTAGGTCTCCTTACGGTGATAGGGTTGGTTCGTCTGGGTCTGAAAGTGGTGGATAAGTCTGTTGGTCGGACCCCAGGACTAAGTCCACATACTCCCACTCTCCCGGTACTGGTCCCTGTTGTTGGACGATCCCGCGAAACTCGAGTCACCGTAGGGAGGACGGGGTGCACCTCAGGGGGTCTAGCTCCACTGGAAGCTGTAACTGCGGTTACCGTAGGACTCACACTGTCGGTGACTGTCCTCGTGTCCGTTTCGATTGTTCTAGTGGTAGTGGTTACTGTTCCCGGCCGACTCGTTCCTCCTCCACCTCTCCTACCAAGCACTCCGACTCGTCATGTTCCGACTCCTACTCCGGGTCTCTCTGTCCCACCGACGGTTTTTGAGAGACCTCCGGATACAGAAGGTACACTTCTCGAGGAACGTTCTCCTCTCCGAATCTCTATTCTAAGGACTTCTCCTGTCCACGTTTCATGTTCTGTTCACAGTCCTTCAGGAACGAACCGACCTCGTGTTGGTCAATCGTCTCTTTCTCCTTATACTCGTAGTTTTCTCCCTCGACCTCGTCTAGACAACGGGGTAGAAGAGGTCCGAGATACCCCCCGGACCACAGAGACACCCGTTGTCAACACCTCGAGTTCGGGCTGTACCTCGGGGATCATGACCGGGACAGTAACTCCTCCAACTAATTTACCGGGGAGACCTGTCCAGTCGATTCTGACATTCCCGACCCAAACACCTGAAAGATCTGAAAGATGACACTAGGACGGATTGAAGTCCCCACCCTCACCTCCTCTTAGAATGGGAGTTGTCTCTGAAAAAAAAAAACAGTCATACAAAATAATGACTCCTTAAACAGTAAACTGAATATTTTTTAGAAGAGGATGTAGTCTGTTCGTCTTCATTAGTAATACTTGTAAACATATCGTGAATTTATAACGAAAATGGATGTAAATTACATAAAACAATGAACGTACATACCTAAACAATATACTTTATTATGTCGATTTATTTGAAAATCTTAAAGAATCAAAAGAAAGATAGGTTAATTCATCTGCTTCCCCGTCCCGAAAGTCTTCGTCTTTACAACCCCACCCAAAACTTCCTCCCTACCCTTCTTTTGAGTACTCCGACACACGTATTAAAGATATTCCCTTTCGTTCTCCTTCTCAAACTCCTTCCGTGTGACTTTATCATAACTTCACACTCCTCTCTCTTAACACTATAACACAACTTTCTCCCTCCCTCCACCTCAACCTTTTCGTCTCTTACTTCTCTTTGTTCAAAACCGTTCTGGGATTTCACTTTTAAGACATAACCCTCGAATCAAATCAAACGGTCAGATACACAGGATTATTGTGTCTGTGTTTCAAATATACGATTAATAAACGGAGAGTATTACACTGGAATAACAAGAAAATCGCTTGTCTGGGGTTCAGGACCTAAGACCCCTTAACATAAACAATCTAATTCTCTCATTCAGATCACCACATTAATTTCAATAATAACTAGAGTAGACACACTTTGTTTAACGTACCAGGGTGTACGAAACACGACTACCCGGGGTCCTACTGTCGCTACTACTGCTGTCACCGTTGACACATCACTTTGCCGACACGACCTTGGTCTGCCCACAATGAAATAGACGAGACGTTCCGTTTGAGACTCGAAGTCAAAGGGAAGATAAATTACCCCTACTACTAGTTTATCATAGAGTCTAAACGATACTCCCATGTTAATTCATACACTCTTCACTTCTTCTTACAATCCGATCCGTAGATCATAACTCGTTGTTTATAAGTGATAATGATTAGTAATGATTAACTAACAACTGACACATGTTAGTTTAAATTAGTAGTGTCGTAGTATTGTCACATAATAGAGAAAACTTTCACTCCTAGGTCTCCAATTTTCTCCAATTTGTTAAATGAGTCATAGGTATAGATAATTCAGCCCCTTGCACCCATCACCCCTCTCAACCTTAATTCTTGATACAGGACGGATGAAGACGCAAGACACGTGAGAATGGAGTGTTTGTCTGGTAATTTTTTTTCTTTTTTTCTAAAAGGGAGTCTACAACACTTTAACATGTATAATAAGGAAATCTTGTGTCAACCTACGACTCGGGACTCTCTTTTTCATATAAAATAACATAGAAACGCAATAAGTAATTCACTTATACACGAAAAATATCGTTCACTGACTTGGACCCCTTATAGGTATCCGAGTTGAAATGATGGTCAATTTACTGTATTCTCTTCCCACTCAAACACATTCAATCAAGGGTTAGTCGGGTTTCTGAAAAAATAGAGTCTTTACTTTCACCGGAACCAATCGCCTTACGATGTAATATAAATCGTCCAACTCTCCTCTAACGTCATTGGAGGGTGGACATCAGACCAACAGTCGAGAGTAAAAATTGACGAAAAAGGACGTGGTCCGGGTTCAGAAAACACTGAACCGAAGTGTGACTTTCTTGAACGTTTTTTCTCTACTATAGTGTGTGTATAAGACATAATATGAGGGGGAAAGGACTTACAGAAAGGTTGAAGGTTGTAACTGGTGGCGTTAGACAAACATTGAAGAGTTCGTCTTACTACCGTGTATGTTCCAAACCTCAAAGGAGTGTAAAGTTGTTAGAGAGAGAGATTCGTCTGTGTCCAATATTCTTCCTCTTAAAGTAGTACGAATCAACACTTTTGTGAAGGCTAGAGTAAACCTACCATAGATAAAAAGATGTCTCTCTAAATTTGTTTTGATTGGTGAAGTAACGGTTTCTTTCCGTTAGGGTTTCTTACGAGTTTGATGACGTGTTAACGTGAGTAGAGTGTGCGATCATTTCATTACGAATTTTAAGAGGTTCGGTCGGAAGTCGTCTTGACTTCTTAAAGGTCTGGAAGTTCGACCAAAATCTTTTCCGTCTCCTTGGTCTCTAATTTGACGGTTGTAGACGACCTAGTACCTTTTTCGTTCTCTCAAGGTCTTTTTGTAGATAAAGACGAAATAACGGATACGGTTTCAGAAGCTGACACACCTAGTGTCATTTGATACCTTTTAAGACTTTCTCTACTCTTATGGTCTGGTGGACTGGACGGAGAACTCTTTGGACATATGTCCAGTCCTTCGTTGTCAATCTTGACCTGTACTTTGTTGTCTGACCAAGGTTTATCCTTTTCCTCATGCAGTTCCGACATATAACAGTGAGACGAATAAATTGAGTATACGTCTCATGTAGTACTCTTTACGACCCGACCTTCTTCGTGTTCGACCTTAGTTATAACGGCCCTCTTTATAGTTATTGGAGTCTATACGTCTACTGTGGTGGGAATTCCGTCTTTCACTTCTCCTCGATTTTTCGGAGAACTACTTTCACTTCCTCCTCTCACTTTTGCAACTGAATTTCGAGTTGTAAGTCTTTTGCTTCTAGTACCGTAGACCAGGGTAGTGAAGTACCCTTTATCTACCCCTTTGTCACCTTTGTCACAGTCTGAAATAAAAAAACCCGAGGTTTTAGTGACGTCTACCACTAACGTCGGTACTTTAATTTTCTGCGAATGAGGAACTTTCCTTTCAATACTGGTTGGATCTATCGTATAAGTTTTCGTCTCTGTAATGAAACGGTTGTTTCCAGACAGATCAGTTCCGACACCAAAAAGGACACCAGTACATACCTACACTCTCAACCTGACACTTCTTTCCACTTACGGTTTCTTAACTACGAAAACTTGACACCACAACCTCTTCTGAGAACTCTCAGGGAACCTGACGTTTCTCTATGTTGGTCAAGTAGGATTTCCTTTAGTCAGGACCCACAAGTAACCTTCCTGACTACAAGTTCGACTTTGAGGTTATGAAACCGGTACGTTTCTCAACTGAGTAACCTTTTCGGGGACTACGACCCTCCCTAACCCCCGTCCTCCTCTTCCCCTGCTGTCTCCTACTCTGTCGACCTACCGTAGTGGATGAGCTACCTGTACTCAAACCCACTTGAGACCCTCGATCACTATCTGTCCCTCCGGACCGCACGACTCTACGTACCCCAGCGTTTCTCGGCCTGTGCTGACTCGCTGACTTGACTTACCTTGGTGAAGTAGATGAAGACTTACTGATAACGACTACGAAATCTATGAAACCCCTAACAAAGGACAATTACACGAAGGGACCACCGAGTCTCAATTTCTTAGGGGGACGTTACGTCCTCTACGTCAAACTAGGGACCCAACCTCCTGTCGTACCATAAATTCACAGAAACATAACACATATATATCAGAATGAAACTAAGGACATTAGTGTTGATAACACTAATTTTATAATTAAACAAAGGGTTTTATAACTTTGTTTTATGTAAGGTAATAATTTTTTAGTTTTGAAGGATGTTGGGAAGGTTACTTTTTAGTCGTCAAAACCCTTGAGGGACCACCAGGTCACCAATCCTGAGATATGAAGGTGACGGAACCGACCCAAAGACAGGTACCATCCCCCTCAATTCTAGGGTGTTCGGAGCACCACCACCACTCCCGTCTTGTTCTTATTATCGTCAAGGAACGGGGTGAGGGTTGACGATGATAAGGATTATCCATTGGTGACAAAAAAAAAAACAACAACAACAACACCAATTCTGGAAAAATGAAACGTTATTAAAATCTACCTGTCTCTCAACATTTCAATGATATCTTTCATCGACATATAGGAAGTAGGTGGAAGAGATTTACATTTCCAGAATGTACTTCGGAACCTCGTTAATTCGGGTTCGAGACGTTGATGAGTCGGGTGCACGGTGTTGATGACTGCGGACGTGCGAGATCCCGGGAACTCGGTGTTTGTTGATTACTCAGGGACACGACGTTGACAACTTCGACCTCGTGTATCTAGGAGACGAGACGTCACTCTTCGGGTTGATCTCTTATCAGACGGTGAGAGACGTTGATGTCTTTCGGGTGTACGTCGTTACGTCAGAGTCATACCGGTTTTTACTTACTTACTTATTTATTTCTTTATTGCGTCACAGTTTGTTAAAAAGTGTAAATCTATTCATGACCAATCCATAAACCGTCTTCCTTTCACTTTCAACGAGTCAGCACAGGCTGAGAAACGTTGGGGTACCTGATATGTCAGGCACTTTAAGAGGTCCGGTCTTATGACCTCACCCATCGAAAAGGGAAGAGGTCCCCTAGAAGGGTTGGGTCCCTAGGTTGGGTCCAGAGGACCCAACGTCCACCTAAGAAATGGTCGACTCGACGGTCCCTTCGTCTAACAGGGGGTTAAACCCAGACAGTCTGAAGAGTACTAATCTCACCCCCAAACCCCCGTCATATAGTGTCCCACTTCACGGGTAGAAGAACGTAATATAGTCCTCCACACACTATGGTTACACTGATTTGAGACCACTAGAATTAGAACTAGTAAACCAATTCCAAGTCGAAACAATAAAAAAGGCACAGAGAGAATACCTATGTGAGAATAGAAGAAATCAAATGTATGTCATAGATTAAATTGAAAAATGGGAGACAAAATTCGTCGGTGACCATATGACATTCACGAGTTTACTCTGTCTCATTTTCAAGCTTTCCCTTTCCTATAAGGTGCAATTTCTAGATTTAGTCTATCTGGTCACGAAAGTTTGAAATTATACGCACTCTTAGTAAACTCTTAGAATATTTTACACCTAAGTCATTTAGTCTCCATGTCGAACTCTAAAAAGAAAGATTATTCGAGGATCCAGTAGAGTGAGTTAGGAGTGTTGTTAAGACAGAGGTAAAATGTTGTTCGTTTGATTCCGAGTCTTTTCAGTTTATGTAAAGGGTTCCAATATCAGATCATTTATTGTTTCTTACATTTGAAAGTGATTGGTTGGATATCTAGGAAGGCAGAAGTACGAATACTTGGAGTGTGTAAGTCGGAGAAGCCTAACTGTCAAGAAGAGAGAAGACGTTTCCTGTTGTAAAAAGATATTGGTCAAGGAGAGTTTACTCTTTCACCGAAAAAATCCAGAACTTCTTTTTCAAGAACTTTATTGCGGTACTCAAATAAAAGGGAGAGATAATGAAAAGGGACCCAAACCATACAACTAAATAAAGGGACAAAAAACCACCATGTCGTTCGGATGACTTATTTTCGACCACCACCCTCGTCAAACCGTTCTACCACCCCTTAGTCAGAGTGGTTTCGAACTGCGACGTCAGAACTCGTGTTTTTCTGAGCTCAGTTAACGTTTAATTCTAGACCTGACTCCCGAAAAGAGGTACTCCACTTCTTCGTGACTCCTTGACCTCAGATTTCCTTTCTTTTTTTTTTTTTAACATTGATCCCTATCTAGATTTAACCTCTTCCTTAACCGTTGGGTAAGGTCATAAGAGCGGACCTTTTAAAGTACCTGTGTCCTCGGACCACCTGATGTCAGATACCCTAGTGTTTCTCCGTCTGTGCTGACTCGCTGATTGTGTGTTGTGTATGTATCTAGATTTATCTAAGTCAAAATATAAGTTTCGCTTCGTGTGAAGTATACATCTATCCCTCGTAATTGTTCACAACTATTTTTTTCAAAACTAATTTTTTATTTCCCAACTAATTAGTTATCAGCAAAGAGGTGCTTAAGTTGGGATGAACAACTAACCTTTATTTATTCTTTTCGGGCTTCTTTTATCGAACTACAACAGTCTTCACCCTAAGCTTGGGTGCGGAGGTCCCCTCTGACGCTGGACTTGCGTCGCGGAATCTGGCGAGCCGGTAGGACTGTGTACCTTTTTGATGAAAGAATAAAGGAAGATTCGGACAGTTTTTCACGACATCTTACTACAATCAAAGAGTAAAATTTATTTCGATGTTGAGGAGGGACCTGAAGAAGCGTTTTATCCCTTTTATTTTGACAAAGACTGAGAATAAAGGATGCAGTAGTGGTAGGACTTGACGTTTCTAGGTAAAGAGGTCACGGGGAAGCTTGCAAGGAGAGCGAGGAAGAGAACCCTCTGTATCGGTGTGGTCTCTCCTGAGCAAACAACCGACGAGCGGGAACGAGGGAAGCGAAGTTTAGCGGGAATGGCTTACGTTGTGGGACACCTAGATCAGGACCCCGCCGCGGTTCGCCGCCTCGTCCCTCAAGCCTACTGTCTTCCGCCCCCGTACCCATTCTTTTACGAGACGGCTCGCTCCGCAACCGAAAGGGAAGACCGAAGGGCGACAAGCAGGAAGGTCGAGGCCCAGGGACGACCAGAGACCCAAAGTCCGGGAGCAGGAAGCAACCGTCCCGGCTGATTCTTCTCATTCCTACCCCAGGTAGGAACGGATCTTTTCCGAGACACATAAAACCCCAAAGTGTGTTTTGTCATGACTTTTTGTAAACGTCTCAGTATCGGAGATAATGAGAATATGTACATCAATCTCCTCGAATGATTCGTTCGCAACCACCATATCACCACTCGTATCGACGGAAGGTTCGTCAACTGGGCCCAAGCTAAGGGCCGGTTGCGTCCACAAAAAGAAAAGGAAGAAAGTGCGATTGATTTACTTCTCTCTTCGTCTCGCACGCTGCAAAAAACGTCAAATTTCGGACTCGCTTTGAGTCTTGACTTTGATCTTGACGTCGGTATGGAGTGAAAGAGGGAGCTGGAGTAAGAGACGGGTCGATGTAAAACCTCCCTAAGCTTAGACTTCGCAAAGAAAAGAGAAAATGGAAGGGAGGACGGAAGGTAAAGTTTGAAAGTCGAGAACTCTTTAGAAACCCTAGAAGGCCTACAGGACAGACTTTGACTCGAAGTCTTTCCCCGGTACCAAAATATGGAAGCTCTGACTATGCCATCGATGTTCGACAACCCGTGAACTTTGACCGCTTACACAGACTCCTTGACGTACAGTTTCAGATCAATTAACATTAATTATGTAATTAATTAACTTCATTTAACTACATTTTTCAATTTGTCTATGAGGTAAATGGATAAAGTCTTGCAATTTCATGAAATGCTTGCTGAACCATGCAATACTTAGGTGAACTTAAAGTCAACACTTACAGTACTTTAGATTTACAATCAGTAAAAAAAGGTTACTTTTAAATTGCAGACTCAACTTTACACCATAGACATTTACATTTTTACGAATGGTCGAACTTTTAATACATTTTTTTTTTAGATCAAGAATAAAGCCTTAAAACCCAATTTAGTGTAATAATTTTTATAGTGGACAAAGAATGAAAAATTCCACCGATAATCTTTCAAATTTAATGTGCACCTCGAGGATAATACAAAGTTAACGTTGCACTGTCTGATCTATGTCATTTTACTGTCGGTAAAAAGTTCCTTACTGATACCGTCAAATCTTCATAGAAGGATTGCTCGTTAAAATGCATGCATCAACAGCAAAAGGAGCAATCATATCACCACTCATAGGGGCGGACAGTGCGCCCTCTGGCCCCAAGCTAAGGGGCTGCCCCTCCGCTTTCCTGACCAAAATAAAACAGGAGGGTAACGGTTTTGTTTCTGACTTGTTGAAAGCCCCTTCCGTTACCGTGGGGTGAGGTCATGAGAACGGACCTTTTCGGGTACCTGCCTCCTCGGAACGTCCGACGTCAGGTACTCCAGTGTTTCTCAGCCTGTGCTGACTTCGCTGAATCGTCGTCGTCGTCGTTTGTTGAATTCCGTGAAAGGTTCTCATGAAGAGAACGTACGTTTAAAGAACCTAGGACCCGTTCTCGTCATCAACGACGCTAATAAAACTGGGGGCCAAGACGCAATTTACGTAGCTTAGTAATTAGGCCGTTAGTTCAAAGGTGGACGAGACGTCGATTCACCCGGTAGGGACAACAAAAGGACGCCGTATGAACTTAGGGTAGGGTCGTAAGTCCGAGACGGAATTTGGAACATGAGGTCTAAAGGTGGAAAAAAGGAAGAATAAAAGAGGACGCAGTTGCTAAGTGATTCGAGAGTAAACGAGGGAAGGAAGTATAACGAAAAGTCATCCCCGGCTGGATGCAAGAGTTCGGGTGTGAGAAACGTGACGGTATGATGTCCTTTCTTACGTTAAATACTTTGTTTGGAGAAGAGATGTTCCCTACTACTTCTTATTTGGTTCTAGAATACAGATTTGACCAAATGTTTCTTTACTCAGTGACCAAACTGTCAGTCTTCCGGATAACAAACGAATGAATAGTGATTTTTGCCAACCGCACAAACGTTCAGCAAATTGAAAAGACCCGACGTCAAAGAAATATTCCCTCTCCTTGATTTATGTCAAAAATCTGTGAAACGTTCCGATCTCAGGAAACTTCATCACGGAACACATTCGTGGACCATCTATCATACACGAGTAAAAAGGGGTTTCCTATTATAAAAAGACCTTATATTCCCATTATATCTCAAGAATGTCTTTTACGTCTTTTATTCGGTGAGTGTTTCTTTATTTTCCGTACGTATAAAGGTAGTAGGTCTTCTAGAGATAATGATAAAACGACATACGAAATAGAGAAACCGTAAAAATTAACGTTCCAATCTTAGTATGACGTGTGTAAAAATTGCGATGAACTTACAAATGAATTTGCACTTATAAAGATATAACTAATTCATGATCAGATTTTGTAATCAAATTACTGGAGTAACAACATGATATACCGATGTAGTATTACAGAAATCGTTCAAAGGATAAAAACTTATAAATACAGTAAAGGTCACAGAAAAGAAGGAGATCATCCTGTCGAGAATTTTAGAGACGAGTCATAAGAAAATCTGAAAGTCGACAATAAAAAGGGGACCGGAGGGAGCTTAGTCATACATCGTCCATGACGACGACGACGACGACGACGACGATTCAGCGAAGTCAGCACAGGTTGAGNGATCATCCTGTCGAGAATTTTAGAGACGAGTCATAAGAAAATCTGAAAGTCGACAATAAAAAGGGGACCGGAGGGAGCTTAGTCATACATCGTCCATGACGACGACGACGACGACGACGACGATTCAGCGAAGTCAGTACAGGTTGAGACACGCTGGGGTATCTACCGTCGGGTGGTCCGAGGGGGCAGGGACCCTAAGAGGTCCGTTCTTGTGACCTCACCCGACGGTAAAGGAAGAGGTTACGTACTTTCACTTTTCACTTTCACTTCAACGAGTCAGCACAGGTTGGGAGCCGCTGGGGTTCCTGACGTCGGAAGATCCGAGGAGGTAGGTACCTTAAAAGGTCCGTTCTCACCCAACGGTAACGGAAGAGGTATCGTCCATGATCCAACTTGGTTTCTGTACTTTACACTAAGTAAGCGTTTAACAAAAGGGGACTACTACGAGGGACGAAAGACTTTAAATAAGGAAGTTAAAGGTCGGGCAGACCGTCGAGATTTGACATGGAACTACGTACTCCAAATTCCGACCAAAAGTCGTACAAGTATGCGGACTGAGACAGACTGACCACTCACGAGAGTCTTACTTCTATAATGGGTAACAGCAAGGAAGAAGGTTCCGAACTTAGGAGAAATAAAAGATAGATTAAATTAACGAGAAGTCTATAAACTATAATATGTGTGTTTATTACTGGGACCTCCTCCCGTACCGTTGGGTCCATGCGGTCTTAAGAACGGACCTCTTAGGGTACCTGTCTCCTCGTCCCATCCGATGCCAGGTATTCCAGTGTTTCTTAACGTATTTCCAACGTTTCTTTACTGTCTTTACTGAGTCGTGTGTACGTGTGTGTGTTCATCACTTCGAATATTTTTGGTTTCCTTATTCTTTATATTTTAGGTTTTATTCTGAGGAATGACCCTTCTTCTTTTTACCTCCTTGTAACCTCAGAAGAAGACAAAGTAAGAATTCGTCTCATAACTATATGTCCTTAAATTTTAAATGTATTGACCGTAGTCCACCGTACATAAGAAAACGTTGATCGTAAAAAAGGTAATTTATAATCAAAATACCCTAAGTAAATACAACTTTGTGTCTCGATCCTTACACAAATCGATCCTTATAAGACTTCTAAATTTTGTAAATATTCTCATACATAAAGTTTTTAAGAGTTAATAAGAAATACATACATTTATTTGCATAAAAACATGGAATATTTTGACTAGAGACCTATTACAGTCCCGTTTATGATACAATTTAGAAAGATAAGTAGAGGTTTAATCAACTAAAAATTATTAACAACCGAGATAAAATATGTCGACAGTGATCTGTTTACTACGAAGATGGACTTGGGACCAAAGTCAAATTAAGTTAGCGAGTCGACACAGACTGAGAAACCCTGGGGTACTTAACGTCGTGTGATCCGGAGGGACAGGTAGTGGTTGAGGACCTCAAGTGGGTTTGGGTACAGGTAACTCAACCACTACGGTAGGTCGGTAGAGTAGGAGACAACAGGTAATGAGGAGAACGGGGGTTAGGGAGGGTCGTAGTCCCAGAAAAGGTTACTCAGTTGAGAAGTGTACTCCACCGGTTTCATAACCTCAAAGTCGAAGTTGTAGTCAGGAAGGTTTCTTGTGGGTCCTGACTAGAGGAAGTCTTACCTGACCAACCTAGAGGAACGTCAGGTTCCCTGAGAGTTGTCAGAAGAGGTTGTGGTATCAAGTTTTCGTAGTTAAGAAGTCGCGAGTCGAAAGAAGTGTCAGGTTGAGAGTGTAGGTATGTACTGGTGACCTTTTTGGTATCGGAACTGATCTACCTGGAAACAACCGTTTCATTACAGAGATGAAAAGTTATACGATAGATCAAACCGGTATTGAAAAGAAGGTTCCTCATTCGCAGAAAATTAAAGTACCGACGTTAGTGGTAGACGTCACTAAAACCTCGGGGGGTTTTATTTCAGACAGTGACAAAGGTAACAAAGGGGTGGATAAACGGTACTTCACTACCCTGGTCTACGGTACTAGAAGCAAAAGACTTACAACTCGAAATTCGGTTGCAAAAGTGAGAGGAGGAAGTGAAAGTAGTTCTCCGAAAAATCAAGGAAAAGTGAAAGACGGAATTCCCACTACAGCAGACGTATAGACTCCAATAACTATAAAGAGGGACGTTAGAACTAAGGTCGAACACGAAGAAGGTCGGGTCACAAAGAGTACTACATGAGACGTATTTTCAATTTACTCGTCCCACTGTTATATGTCGGAACCGCATAAGGAAAAGGATAAACCTTGGTCTGACAACAAGGTGCAGGACAAGATTGACAACGAAGGACTGGACGTATGTCCAAAGAGTTCTCTGTCCAGTCTACCAGACCACAAGGGTAGAGAAAGTCCTAAAAGGTGGCAAATAACCCCAGGTGTGCCAGTTTCCGAAACCGTATCCGTTATTTCGTCTTTATCTACAAAAAGACCTTGAGAGAACGAAAAAGGTACTAGGTCGCCTACAACCGTTAAACTAGAGACCAAGGAGACGGAAAAGATTTTGGTCGAACTTGTATACCTTAAAGTGCCAAGTACATAACGACTTCGGACCGAACCTCTTAAACCTCGTAATGAAATGATCGAACACTCTACTCATATTAACACACCATCAAACTCGTAAGAAACCGTAACGGAAAGAAACTCTGACCTTACTTTTGACTGGAAAAGGCCAGGACACCGGTGACGACTCGAAGGGTTTAAACGACCGTATAACTCACATCGTGAAAGTGTCGTAGTAGAAAGTCCTAAACTTTATCAAGTTGACCTTAAGGTAGTGGAGGTGATCGAAACGAGTATCACTACGAAAGATTCCGGGTGAACTGAGTGTAGGTTAACACCTACACTGACCACTATCTTCGTTCCAGGCTACGACATTTCTCGTTATAACGTATCCTGGGACCTTACAATCCAGGTACTTAGTTCCGTTTAACCTTCACCAGTTTGTCCTCTACCGTTCTCACTTACAGTCGTAAGATCCTTAGTGACTTGATTCTACCTGACCTTACCCACTTAAGTTGAGTCTACTGGTAATATAGATGATGACACCCGTCCTTAGGGAATCTTCTTTACCTCATCGGCAGTACCAATTGTTTTTTCAGGTTTTACGTCATGAACCTACGTTAGAGTTTTTACTGCCTTACTAGAGACAAGCAAAGATTCCGTTTGGTAAGTTATAGTGTCATTAGGTTCAGATACGGGACTGGTCATTACGACTTCTTCGGCTTCAACTTGTCAAGATACTTCTGGATGTCCTGGAAGATCTTGATTGTAGGGTTTTTCTACAGGAAAAGTAATATCCCCTGACCTTACGTTTTCATCCTTCAGTTCTTTGTAGACCTCATTGTCCGTTTAAACCGGAGCCTTATACCTTACTTCGTCTCGTTTCCCATTATCTCAAAACAGTTCTCTTGCGTGACCAGTATTGTTTATGGGAGAAGGTTGTTCTGTTCTCTTCTGAGATGTGTACCTGTAGTGGTCTACCAGTTATAGCTTTAGTCTAACTAATATAAGAAACGTCGGTTTCTACCTCTTCGAGATATGCCAGTCGTTTTTGTTCTGACCCTCGACTGACACCGAGTCTAGTACTTGAGGAATAACGGTTTAAGTCTGAATTAACTTCTTTCATCCCTTTTGGTGATCTGGTAAGTCCATACTGGATTTAGTTTAGGGAATACTAATATGTCACCTTCACTCTTTATCTAAATTCCCTGATCTAGACTATCTATCTCACGGACTACTTGATACCTGCCTCCAAACACTGTAACATGTCCTCTGTCCCTAGTTCTGGTAGGGGTACCTTTTCTTTACTTTTTTTCGTTTTACCGACAGACTCCTCCGGAATGTTTATCGACACTTTTCTTCTCTTCACTTTTCGTTACCTCTTTTCCTTTCTATATTCGTAGACTTACGTCTCAAGGTTTCTTATCGTTCCTCTCTATTCTTTCGGAAGGAGTCCCTAGTTACGTTTCTTTAGCTCCTTTTGTTGTCTTACCCTTTCTGATCTCTAGAGAAGTTCTTTTAATCTCTGTGGTTCCCTTGTAAAGTACGTTTCTACCCGAGCTATTTCCTGTCTCTACCATACCTGTATTGTCTTCGTCTTCTATAATTCTTCTCCACCGTTCTTATGTGTCTTCTTGACATGTTTTCTCTAGAAGTGCTGGGTCTATTAGTGCTACCACACTAGTGAGTGGATCTCGGTCTGTAGGACCTTACACTTGGGACCAAATCGTATCCCCTTTACGTAGTTTAAGGAGGTTAAGGAAAGGGGGTCTTACCTATCAGTAACCTATAGAACAAAGTTATTTATCTTTTGACAAAGAATTTTAATCCTTTCCTATCTACAACTATGACTTAAGGGACAGTAGAAGACGCCTTGATCGTCGTTAATATAATTGTAAAAAAGATCGGAAATTCTATAACAGGTTCCCAAAATACATACACAATAGAGATAGTATGTTTTTAGTGAATAACCTTACTCTATACGTTAATCCGACTGGAGTCGGTGAATCCGACCTACTCCGCTGCTTTACACCACCGATTCGTGTACCCAGAGAGCACGAGGGGCCCAACCTCAAAGCCGAGAGATAGAGTCAAGGGAGTAGACAGTCTCCCCTATTTCTAGTATTAATGTTGAAAGTTTACTCAATCAATTACAAATCTTATCACGGACCGTTGTGAGTTTGTAATTAATAAGTAAAATAGTGATTTTGTTTAAAATTACGGGTACCACCCTTCTACAAACCCAAATTTTATTCTTTTGTTTTTTTGGGGTGGAGTAGGGTTCTTCCATTTTATAATCATCTTGTACCTATCTTTTTCTCTTGTTCACGTAGAGTCAGTAGGGAATCAGGGGCTAAAAAGAATATGAAGTCACATTCTTTTCGACGTCTCCGGTGTTGTGGACCGGCTACGGAAGTGGTACTGGATAATGACGGACGGACGAGAGAGACGATAAGACCGAGAGAACCACGGTTCTAACCCACCTCGGACGTCAAGGGTGTCTACCGATGTTCGTTCCCACTGATGTCTTCAAACGACTCATCACCAGTCTGACTGTGACTCGCGAACAATTAACCTGACACCAAGTCCATCGGGACAGGACCCTCTGTAAATCCCTGTCCCTGGATATAGGTCCTGGACGTCATCCGACCGAATTTACTCTGGACGTATAACCCTCCGTGACTCACCCGAGGAACCTTCACTGATGGATCTCAAAGAATCTCAACCGATCGTCACCATACCCCTTTCAAAGACCTCACATACGACGACGACGGTTCAGCGAAGTCAGTACGGGTTGACACGCTGGCGTATCTGCCGTCGGGTGGTCCGAGGGGGTAGGGACCCTAAGAGACCTCACATATCCCTCTCGGTCTCGTCTTGGGTCTCCTGCTAAGGTAGACTCGTCAAGTAACCATACCGTGACTGGTTAGTCTTATCAATGACCGATAAATAAGGAGAGTGACATTATGTCACTTTAACATAAAGTAAAAAATTTTTGTCTAAATAAATTGTCTTTTATGACAAATTGTATGTCAGATTTGTAACTGCCAATCATATCATAAGGAATGGGTGTTCGTGTACATTTTGTGACTCGTAACCGATTAAGACTATACGAGATCAAAATCAATGAGTCAGATTCATAAAAAGTTAAAAGTAAGTTAAACAGAAATAATACTCAATAAATTTTCGTTAAAATTTTTTCAGGTTTATGTGTTCCAAAAATTTTAAACATAAAACATTAACGAAAGACTCACTTTGTAGTAAGTCAAGTTTCAATGTATACATCATCACTGTTAAGGTACTCATATAATTCTGAACAAAATACCGGAGTATGTTTCATTTAACTCTTCTTACATATTCGATTAATAAGTAGCGTCTCAAAATATATGTATATCTTAACCAACGTCTCAATATATACATACATGTATTCCGAAAGCACCACCGAGTCTGTCATTTCTTAGAGAGACATTACCTCCCCTGAGCCCAAGGTCGAGGCCCAGCCCTTCTAGGGGACCTCTTCCCTTATCGTTGACTGAGGTCATAAGGAAGGACCTCTTAAGGTACCTACCTCCTCGTAGCACCCTGTCCTGAATCACCGATTTGGTGGTATATGTATGTTTTGCAATTGCACAATCAGTGAGTCAACACAGGCTAAGAAACGCTGAGGTACCTAACATCGCGTGGTACGAGGAGACAGATACCTTATAACAATTTGAACAAAATTATCTGAACAATTTGTTCAGAATTATATGAGTACTTTAACCATGATGATGTTTACATAGAAACTTGACTTAGACGAGGATTAGACCTTAGACAAATACATATATATATTTCAGTTCGAACAAGTAAACAAATATACATTCTACTACGACACTTCCACGATGTGAGTTATATGGTCGTTTAAACCTTTTGAGTCGTCACCGGTGTCCTGACCTTTTCCAGTCAAAAGTAAGGTCAGGGTTTCTTTCCGTTACGGTTTCTTACGAGCTTGATGGTGTGTTAACGTGAGTAGAGTGTTCGATCATTTATTACGAGGTTTAAGAGGTTCGGTTCGAAGTCGTTATGTACTTGGCACTTTAAGGTCTACAAGTTCGACCAAAATCTTTCCCGTCTCCTTGGTCTCTAGTTGAACGGTTGTAGGCGACCTAGTAACTTTTTCGTTCCCTCAAGGTCTTTTTGTAGATAAAGACGAAATAACGGATACGGTTTCGGAAACTGGCACACCTGGGGTTATTTGCCACCTTTTAAGACTTTCTCTACCCTTGTGGTCTGGTAGACTGGACAGAGAACTCTTTGGACATACGTCCAGTCCTTCGTTGTCAATCTTGTCCTGCACCTTGTTGTCAGACCAAGGTTTATCCTTTTCCTTATGCGGTTCCGACATATAACAGTGGGACGAGTAAATTGAAAATACGTCTCATGTAGTACTCTTTGTGACCCGACCTTCTTCGTGTTCGACCTTAGTTCTAACGTCCCTCTTTATAGTTATTGGAGTCTATACGTCTACTGTGGTGGGAATTCCGTCTTTCACTTCTCCTTGATTTTTCGGAGAACTACTTTCACTTCCTCCTCTCACTTTTACAACCGGATTTCGAGTTGTAAGTCTTTTACTTCTAGTACCGTAGACCAAGGTAGTAAAGTACCCTTTATCTACCCCTTTATCACCTTTGTCACAGTCTGAAATAAAAACCCCTGAGGTTTTAGTGACGTCTACCACTAATGTCGGTACTTTAATTTTCTGTGAATGAGGAACCTTCTTTTCAATACTGGTTGGATCTATCGTATAACTTTTCATCTCTGTAATGAAACGATTGTTTCCAGACAGATCAGTTCCGATACCAAAAAGATCACCAGTACATACCTACACTCTCAACCTGACACTTCTTTCGACTCGCGTCTTCTTAACTACGAAAACTTGACACCACAACCTCTTCTGAGAACTCTCAGGGAACCTGACGTTCTTCTAGGTTGGTCAGGTAGGATTTCCACTAGTCAGGACCCACAAGTAACCTTCCTGACTACAACTTCGACTTTGAGGTTATGAAACCGGTGGAGTACACTTCTCAACTGAGTAACCTTTTCTGGGACTACGACCCTCCCTAACCCCCGTCCTCTTCTTCCCCTACTGGTTCCTACTCTACCGACCTACCGTAGTGGCTGAGCTACCTGTACCAAAACCCATCTGAGGCCTTCACCCACTACCTGTCCCTCCGGACCACACGACACTAAGTTCCCCAGCGTCTCAGCCTGTACTGACTCGCTGACTTGACTCGATAAACTAGATAGTTTATGACTCTCTTCATACAACTTAAGAGGGTGACACCACTATCTGAACAATTAAAGGGAGAACCAGATTATTAAGAACGAAAATATAAAATTATGATAAAATTATCTATGTATACACAAATCTCAATAATACACAAATAGTACACAAATTAGAAAATAATCGCAAATCACTGGTAGAAGAAGATCACTACTAAATAAAGAATTTGAAATCAAACAGGTGATATATCGATAATTATATATGGTTGATGTTTGAAAAAAAAGGAATCTTACAAAGACTGTAGTCAAGTCAAGTCAAGTCAACGAGTCAACCCAGACTGAGAAACGCTGGGGTACCTGACGTCGTGAGGTCCGGAGGGACAGGTAGTGGTTGAGTACAGGTAACTCAGCCACTACGGTAGGTTGGTAGAGTAGGAGACAACAGGGGAAGAGAGGGACGGAAGTTAGAAAGGGTCGTAGTCCCAGAAAAGTCTACTCAGTCAAGAAGTGTACTCCACCGGTTTCATAACCACAAAGTCGAAGTCGTAGTCAGAAAGGTTACTTATAAGTTCTGACCAAAGGAAATCCTACCTGACCAACCTAGAGGAACGTCAGGTTCCCGAAGAGTTCTCATTGTTACGAAAATGTAAGTCAGAAAGACAAATTGTAGTAAGAAGATTTGTTTTATTCTTATTTTATATAAAGTTTTTAGGTGAAAACAAAAATTGACCGTGTAAAAGAGATCAATATAAACAACACTAATGACTATATAAAACCTAAATAAAGTGATAGGGTAAACCATGAAAGAAAAACGGAGTTAAAAAGAAAATAAGAAAAGGGTGGAAGAAAACCTAATAGTACACATGTACGTTTCACTTCATGTCCTTTACATATACATATATCTTATTTGAACTTTCAAAAACACCGGTTCTACTTTCATCACTAAGGGTTTGACCCTGAAGTATCTCTTCATTTTTAAAGGGGGTTTACAACCACTGCTTGTATCCCAACGATTCAAAAACAAAACGATTCAATCCTTTAACTATTTTGTTAGTGTCGGTGTAGTTGAGAGTAGATAGGAGTAGAATTACAATATTTTCTTCCCTGTAAATTTTTGTTTTTAAATTTCACACTTTTTTGTTACAACCGAACTTCCAGTAAACCGTTCGAATAGACTCCATGTGTGTGTGTGTGTGTGTGTGTGTGTGTGTTTGTATATATATCACACATTAGAGTAAAGTGACCTTTAGTCACTTTTCAACCTGGACGTGGATTAGACCTTGGGTAATCATGTTCCTACCACCACGTCTTCCTTCTACCTCTAAGATACACAACCAAAGTCTCCACGGGACCCTGAACCTGTTGTCTCTTTTGACGAAGAACACTCACGGACCCAAGTCGCTTCTTGACCACAACATTGGACCAACCCATACGGACACCGTCTCTTCTACGTCGAGTCCTTCAGACCCCAAAAATTTACCAAGTTCTTGTTTCTCTCCTCGAAGAGAGGTTTGAAATGGTCCGGGTCGTGACCGGTCTTAGGGATCCAACTAAAGCAACCTATTCCCGGGCACTTATAAACTTAGACCTAATACAGTCTCACTTTCAGGAATTTAATGTCCGTAAATATTTGAGATACAAGACAGACCCTCGGATTATTCCATCATCTTTAGGAAGATTTGTCGACCTTAACTTCTAATCAAAACAAAGTGATACGAGGAAATGAATCTATATTGTAATAAGGTCTGTACTAACCTGTACACTACGTCATAAATTTTAAAAGTGTCATTATTACAATAATATTCAATTGTGAGTGTGTACTTGTGTATTTGACGGGTTTAGCCGTTTTTTTTCATACCACTACATGAAGAGACTCGTTTTGGTTTACTTGAGGACTTGGGTGTCGTAAGTAAAACCTAAGGGGGGTTCTTTGGGTAGACACACCTAGTGTTGTTTGACATCTTTTAAGAATTTCTCTACCCTGATGGTCTGGTGGACTGGACGGAGGACGTTTTGGATATGCGTCCAGTTCTTCGTTGTCAATCTTGACCTGTACCATGTTGTCTGACAAAGTTTTAACCCTTTCCTCATCAATTCCGACATATAACAGTGGGACGAATAAACCGAATATACGGCTCAAACAGTAAAGTTTGAGGTCTGACCTCCTTCGTGTTCGACCTTAGTTCTGACGGCCTTCTTTATAGTTATTGGAGTCTATATGTCTACTGTAGTGGAAATACCGTCTTTCTCTCCTTCTTGATTTCTCGGAGAACTTCTCCCACTTTCTCTTCTCACTTTTTCGACCAAAATTTGAGTCGTAAGTTCTAGTACCGTAGGTCAGGGTAGCGAAGTACCGCTTTATCTACCTCTTTGTTACTTTTGTCACTGTCTGAAAGCGGCGGTTTAGTGACGCTTGCCACTGTCGTCCGTACTTTAATTTTCTGCGAACGAGGAATCTTCTTTTCGACACTGTTTGGATCTGTCACATAATTTTTCGTGTCTGTAATGAAACGGTTGTTACCAGGCATATCCGTTTCAATACCAAAAAGGTCATCAGTACATGACTACACTCTCGACCTGTTATTTTTTCTGACTCCCGGTTTCTTGACTACGGAAGCCTGACACCACGACCTCTTCTGAGAGCTCTCAGGAAATCCTGACGTTCCTCTAGGTTGGTCAGGTAAGATTTCTTTATAGTTGGGACTTATAGGTAACTTTCCTGACTACGACTTCGACTTCGAGGTTATGAAACCGGTGGACTACGTTTCTCGACTGAGTAAGCTCTTCTGGGACTAAGACCCTTTCTGACTTCCGTCCTCCTCTTCCCCTGCTGTCTCCTACTCTACCAACCTACCGTAGTGGCTGAGTTACCGGTACTCAGACTCGTTCGAGACCCTCAACCACTACCTGTCCCTCCGGACCGCTCGACGTCAGGTACTCCAGCGTTTCTCACCCTGTGCTGACTCCCTGGCTTGCTGCTGCTTCTCAGGCCAAGTAAGTGGAAACCGACGAGAGCAAAAGAATCGTAGAAGGCCCATCTTTGACTCAGGACAGAGTCTAGATTCGTCCACGAACACGCCCTTTTCCTGGGTGAAGAGAGACCCGATGAATGAAGGACCTCCCCCTACAGAGAAGGTCAAGGATGCGACCAGAGTTGGCATAACCTCTGTGTCTTGTGAAGCTCAAATAAAAAGTCACTGGGCTAAACCTTTCCGAACGGAGATGGCAGACAGAGACACCGCGTTAGCCAATCGCGCAAGCCGACAATTGGCTTTCCAACCACCAAGCTCGGGTGGGTCCGTGCCTCACATCGTTAAAACTGGGAACTCCGTCTGGACAGTCAAAGAGTGGCTTTTGGTTATCGCAATTATAACACTTTCAGACGTTTAAAGGTGGGTTGGACGTAAGTTGGATGATGACAAAAAAACAAATAAAATCTTTAACTTCGTATCAACTAAACCCTAAAAGGGACACCGAGTCGACCACTTCTTAGGCGGACGTAACTCCCTCTGGAACCAAACTAGGGACCCAACCCTTCTAGGGGACCTCCGCCCTTTCCAATGGGTGAGGTCATAAGACCGGACCTCTTAAGGCGGTTGACATTTCAGGCGGACCAGCGTTTCTCAAACGGTGTTGGCTCCCTGAAAGTGAAAGTGAAGGTATCAACTAAACCCGAGGGGACACCGAGTCGCCATTTCGTAGGCGGACGGTCACGTCCTCTTCGTCCGACCTAGGGACCCAGTCCTTCTAGGGAACCTCTTCCTTTACTGTTGAGTAAGGTCATAAGAACGGACCCTTTAGGGTACCTGTCTCCTCAGACCGACCGATGTGGCGTACCACAGTGTTTCCTCAGCCTGTGCTGGATCGCTGAGTCGTTGTTATCAACTAAACGTCACAACTCGGTTAGAGAAACCGTATTGTGACATATCGTCACAGCACCGCGAAACACCGTGACATACCGTAAAAAGACATATCGTTTCACTGAGTCAATATGTGTATTAATATTCAATTGGGGTTCTTAAACCTATATCAAAGGACGCGGCATGTCCTGAAACAACAAATAGGTAAGAGTCACATTAACAAAGGTAATGGTTGGGGTTTGAGAGTCAGGAGGGGAGAGGGAAGGGAGGAGGGGGAACCGTTGGTGTTTAGAGTAGAGAAAGTCAAGTGACACATAAAACGATCGTCAAAGATTTGTTTCCCATACACTCTAGTCCCGACGTTGGTCATTTCGTTAAAAATGAACGAACTCATTCCAAGATGATTTTAACGTAGTACTCTGACTACGAAATTTTTATAAATGGTTGGTTTCATTCATTCGTAAGTATTAGGTTTTGATCTAAGAAAATGGGATGCAGATGGACAGAACGGGCAATATGACCATAAGAATTGAACACTTTGACACAAAGGACTGGGACCCGGGAGTCAGTACGATGCAGGACGACCAATTGTTAAAAACCTCTTGGATGGAAGATTTATAAACTTATCGGTAGGAGGAGAAGACGGACGACTATAAATGAAAGACTAATGAACGGGGGACTCAATGACGTTATTGGTGGAACGACGGATTCGTCAGAGGACAGAAGTTGACAGGAGAAGAAAGGTCGGAGGTCTTTCGGTCTCTCCGAAAGAAATCTTTTCTAGACAAGACGAATTTTAGGAAGTTACTGAACATCCCATTTACTGTTAGAGGAATCGAACCTTCCGTCACGGAAAGTTCTAGACCGGGGACTTGAGAAAGGACAGGAAGTGACTGAGAAATCTGACGTTGTCTTGGTTTGGTGAATGAACTGGGAGAAGAACCGAAAACTTAGTAACGGGTACTCGGAAATCTGACGTTGTCTTGGTTTGGTGAAAGAACTGTGGGCGGTGGCGGGGGGCCGGGGTGGGGCGGGCCGAAAACTTAGTAACGGGTACTCGGAAGTCGTGGAGAGGAAAAACGGACCGCTTGAGAATCAGTAGGTAATGGTGTTGTGGTTTATAATTCGGAGAAAAGTCGTCGGGAAAGAAGTAGGAGATAAATACGAAAAATAAAAAGAATGATCTTACTTTTAACGAGGTCCCTCACTAGGACCCAACAAGTAGAACTGTAGTAGTCGATTTGAGATCGAACCCCTGTAGGAACCATCAGGTCACCAATTCTTAAACGGAAGGTTAAGTCCCCTATACCCAAACTAGGGACGGAACCTTTGATTCTAGGGTGTTCGGGGTCCCGTCGATTTGGGGGTACGGACGTTAATCCCGGTCGGAGTCGGTTTGTATTCTTTTTTTTTTAAAGAAATTAACCGTGAATTCATGATTCATTTACACTCAACTTACAAATTGCAAAGGTTTACAGGAACAGAGTACAGGTTTAGATTATAGGGATATGAAGATTATAAGAATATGGTTTGGACGTAACAACCGAACCGTATTTCGAGCATCAACTGGATGAAGAAAGGATCGAGATGGAAAAGAATGGACGGGGTACGAGATTTTGATGGAGATTAAGGGTAGGTAGGAGGATAGGGTCTGATGAATATTTTCAAGGGGAAACGGGTCAACGAGGTTGTTCTAGACCACTTAATCGTTCAACTGATTGATTATACTCAACACCACTCTACCAACACCTCTCCTCTCCCCAAAGAGTAATTGATTAGAGACTATTCTAAAATCCGTTACCCTCCTGTTTTCCTAAGATAGTAAGTATAAAATAATAGTAACAAAAAGGTAGAAGATAGAATGTTATTGTACGTCTTAGAACATTTTACGGAATGGCCTTAGTTCTTTACAAGTCAAATTTCGTAGATTTTGTGTTTCTCTCTATCGATTTTGAAAGAAGGTATTCGTTACTAACTGAAGGGGAGATGAGGTAATAATGACTGTACGACTTCCTAAAGTTTCAAAGTACTAAATTAATTCATCTCAAATCATGTAAATGATCACCAATAGGTTGTAAACAAATTCCCACAACACTTATTTCGACTTAATCTATAACTTCACTTTTAAAACCAAAAAATACGGGGAAGAGAGATTAAGAGTCAGATTTTCGAAGGAGTAGAGGACGACTGGGGAAGGACACTTCAACACCCACTGAAAAAGAACATTACGAAAGAGCCAAATCTGTGACTATATAGAAACAAGTGACCCGAACTAAACCCTGTCGTTATAAGGAAGGTTACTCGAATAAGACACAAAAGAAAACGTTTAGGAAGTTGGGGATTGGGGGAAGGACCTGGTAAAAGATGAGTACTGCAACTCTCCCAAATAGTAACATATGAGTGTCTGAGTGTGACATATGAAAACTGTCCCCGAGTGGACCTTTTGAGTTAGGATAGAGTGAAGACACTAAAAGAAAATGGAGGTGGCACCAAGTACAAGATCCTTCTGTCGGGTCCACCACCAGACCAGAACAGATAGGACCTGACGGGACGAGAAAGAGTCGGTGGGAGCAGTAACCAACACGAGAGAAGGGATCTGGGGGTTTACATGGGTGTCTGATCTTCCTCAAAATCCCACGGAATTTCCGTCAGTCGGACGTCGTTGTCTACATCTGGTGGTAGGTCGACGGAGAGGTGGTGCTTAAGAGAATAAATGTATAGGTAAATAAAATCGTGTTATAAGTATGCAGTCCCCACTAGAAACTCTCAGACACAACAACAAGAGAACCCTGTCTTGCCAACCGTATCTCTTTCGTCGGTACATCGAGACTCTGAAGATAAAGACCATTACGTCTATAAATGACCAGGAAGTGACAACCGTGAAAGAAAGGTAGTCTCGGATCTTCTTTATCTCAACCCACTTCCTAGGAGTCTAGGGATCAGACTTCACATTAAAAGGACGACGAGGGTCTCTACGGACAACCCTCTACCATTCCGACACTTTAATCTTTCTCCAAGTATCTACAACGAAAATAGTGGGGGTACCCTACCTCTACGACCAAAATAATGGAAGTAAACAGGATTCCTGGGAACGAGGTACACTGAAACGGTAAGGAGGTAAGGAGACTCAAAACTTCCACAGAGACATGTCTTTTTATGTTGGTGCACAGGTGATGTTTGTGCTCAGGGTAGTGGTCTGTCTTTCACTAAACCACGGTTCCACCTTTCTTACTGCTCTGCCAAACACTTCAAGGACCTGGACTCGTCTCCCTACTCTTTTTCACTGTAAACAAATCCGTCTTTTAACCTTATTTGTCACTCCAGTAGTTACACTTCAGAAAGACTGTGGACGATTCTTTGTTTAAGATAACTTACACCCCCTCAGACCTTCTTTCGGTGTCGAAGGAGGGTGGTCAAAACCTAAGATCACGAAGAACTCGTTATCACAAAAGTACAAACTACCTCCATAAACATCGACCCAAAACACACTCTAGTAGTTGGGACTTATAAGTAACCTTCCTGACTCCGACTTCGACTTCGACTTCGAGGTTATGAAACCGGTGGACTACGTTTCTCGACTGATTAATCTTTTCTCGGACTACGACCCTTTCTAACTTCCGTCCTCCTCTTCCTCCACTGTCTCCTACTCTACAGATTGAGTTATCTGTACTCAAACTCGTTTGAACCCTCAGTCAATTGCTGTCCCTTCGAACCGTACGACAGATACCCCGACGTTTTTCAGCCTGTACAGAATCGCTGACATGTTGTCGTTACTCTCTATAGTTTCAAATTCAACAACACTCTTGTGACAAAAAATTAAGTAATTGAAAGAGAACACAGAGAACATATGAGTAACATAAGTGGGGTGAGTTCCTTTAGATTTTTTTTTTTTGTTTGTTGTTGTTTTTTGGTTGGTTGTGTGTGTTCGTTCGGTAACTTTAGATGATGAATAGGATGAATAACAGTCTTTTATAAAGAAATAGTTCCGAGTCATTGATTCTTGGGTTTTACCTTTCTCCATCTTAAACAACCAAGAGTTGGAGAATCGGTAATTCTAACAAAATTTCAGTAAGGAACGACAACAGATATTCCATCATTCTAATCTCACCTAAAAATCAGAGTCAAAAATTTTAGAATTAACACTATATTAAAACTTGCATTTCTTACCTATGGTCATTTCATGTTTATTGAGAGTCTATCAGAAATGGATCGAAATGACTAACAAACGTTAAACGGGGGTAAAAGAAATAACAAACGAGAGCGAAAAGGATCGATAAACTCTCATAAATGAAAGTTAAATTTAACACTACTTCAATAAAAAATATGTTTGATACCGTAACAAAACAATCTGAGAGTCTTCTACACATAGATAGAACGACAGAATAATGTACATTTAACAAATCTCACATAACAACAACAAGTCAGTGAGTCAGCACAGTCTTAGAACCGCTGGGGTACCAGACGTCGTACGGTCTGAATTGACAGAAGGTGATAGAGAGTCTCAAACGAGTTTGAGTACAGGCAAATCAGTTACTACGGTAGGTTGGTAGAGGAGGAGACAGCGGGGCAAGAAAAGGACGAGAGTTAGAAAGGGTCGCAGTCCCAAAAATAGAGTCAGGCTAAGGTCCACCTTCAAAACCCTTTAATCCTTCAGGTCCTCGTGGTACCGTCCCGTAGAGACTGGGACTTCCTACCACGATGTCTTTGACCTCTACAAAAGATTCACTAAACCTTTCATCTTAAGTTATAGTCAAGTCAAGTCAGGGAGTCAGTACAGACTGAAAAACGCTGGGGTACCTGATGTTGTGCGGTCCGAAGGGACAGGTAGTGGTTGAGGGTCTCGAACGAATTTGAGTACAGGTAACTCAGCCACTACGGTAGGTTAGTAGAGTAGGAGACAGCAGGGAAGAAGACGAAGTTAGAAAGGGTCGTAGTCCCAGGAAAGGTCACTCAATCAAGAAGTGTAGTCCACCGGTTTCCTAACCTCCAAGTCGAAGTCGTAGTCAGGAAGGTTACTTATAAGTCCTGACTAAAGGAAATCCTAACTGACAGGAACGACAGGTTCCCGAGAGTTCCCAGAAAAGGTTGTGGAGTCGAGTTTTCGTAATTAAGAATCCGTGAGTCGAAAGAAATACCAGGTTTAGAGTGTAGATATGTACTGATAACCCTTTTGGTATGGAAACTGATCTGTCTGGAAACAGTCATTTCATTACAAAGACGAAAAATTATACGACAGATCCAACCAGTATCGAAAAGAAGGTTCTTCGTTCACAGAAAATTAAAGTACCGACGTCAGTGGTAGACGTCACTAAAACCTCGGGTTCTTTTATTTAAGACAGTGACAAAGGTAACAAAGAGGTAGATAAACGGTACTTCACTACCCTGGTCTACGGTACTAGAATCCAAAAACTTACAAGTCAAATTTCGGTCGAAAAGGTGAGAAAAGAAAGTGTGAGAAGTTCTCCGAGAAATCAAGAAAGAGTAAAAGACGGTATTTCCACTACAGTAGACATATAGACTCCATTAACGATAAAGAAGACCGTTGGAACTAAGGTCGAACACGAAGTAGGTCAGGTCGTAAAGTGTACTACATGAGACGTATATTCAATTTATTTGTCCACTGCTATGTCGGAACTACATGAGGAAAGCTTTAAACCTTGGTCAGTCAACGAGACACAGACCAAGATTGACAACGAAGAACTGAACATATGTCTAAAGAGTCCTCCGTCCAGTCCACCATAACATAAGGGTAGAGAAATTCTTAAAAGGTGTCAAGCAACACTAGGTCTGTCAGTTTCCGAAACCGTATCACTTATTTCGTCTTCATCTACAAAAAGACCTTGAGAGAACGAAAAAGTTACTAGGTCACCTACAACGGTTAAACTAGAGACCGAGGAGACGGAAAAGATTTAGGTTGAACTTGGAGATCTTCAAGAACCAAGTGCATGACAACTTCGGATCGAACCTCTTAAAACTCGTAATGAAACAATCGCACACTCTACTCACGTTAACACACCATCAGACTTACAAGAAACCGTAACGGAAAGAAACCCTAACTTTACTTTTGACTGAAAAAGGTCAGGACACCGGTGACGACTCAAAAGGTTTAAAAGACCGTATAACTCACGTCGTGAAAGTGTTGTAGTAGAAAATCCTAAACTTTATCGAGTCGACGTTAAGGTAGTAGAGGGGATCGAAATAAACGTCACTACGAAGGATTCGGGGTGAACTGAAGTGTAAGGTCCTATAGACCGAGATCCACTCACTAGTTTGTGACACCAATAGACCCAACACTTCTAGAAAAAACGTGTCAAGAAGACACATAAGAACGGTGGAGAATTATAGAAGACGAAGACAATCCAGGTAAGACAAAGGAAATAACACGGGTAGAAACGTACTTTATAAGGGAACCATAGAGATTAAAAGAACTTCTCTAGAGATCAGAAAGGGTAAGACAAGAAAAGGAGATAAAGAAACGTGACTAACGACTCCTTCGGAAAGAATAGAGAGGAACGATAAAAAACCTTGAGACATAAGTCCACTTATATAAAAAGGAAAACAGGAAACGGAAAGTGAAGAGAAGAAAAGAGTCGATAAACATTCCGGAGGAGTCTGTTGGTAAAACAGAAAAACGTAAAGAAGAAAAACCCCTACCAAAACTATTAAAGAAAGACATACTACAATGTTTGGAGGTAGGTATCAAGAAGTCCGTCAGACAGATAGTCTAGATTAGGAAACTTAGATAAACAGTTAATGTGACATATTAGTATTCCGTAAACTAAATCCAGTATGGACTTACCAGATCACCAAAGGGGGTGAAAGAAGTTAAATTCAGACTTAAATCGTTATTCTCAAGTACTAGACTCGGTGTCAGTCGAGGACCAGAACAAAAACGACAGACATATCTCGAAAAGGTGGAAACCAACGTTTCTTATATTCGTTAGACTAAAGTCATAACTGGTAGACCACTACAAGTACACATCGTAGAAGAGAACACAACAACCTTCTCCCACAAAACGATACTGGTCACTTAAGAGAACCTTTTTGAGACAATCGGAAACAGGACGAAGTAAAACATGAGGTTCCGGTTTGAACGGACAATGAGGTCCATAGAGAACTGGAGGATGAAAACGCAAGGTCAAGGGATACTACTTTTCCTGTAGAAAAAAAATCACAATCAAGATCTTCTAGAACATCCAGAAATATCTTGGTAAGTTGAAGTCAAAGAAGTCGTGATCACCAACTCCGTATCTGAACCTAATGACATAAACAGAACCCTTACTTGACTCTAGTAACAGTAAAAACTATAATGTCTTTTGAAGTAGACATCACAATGATAATGGTTAGAGAATTACAACAACACTTCCCAATGATACTAATAGTCTAATTCACGTACATTACTTCGTAAGTCGTGTCACAGGTCGTGTGACTATCTACGGGTTATTTACAGTTGAACAGAAACAATGTCTTCACCTTTAACTCAAGTTCTCTGATTGGTCGGTGTCAGTATACCAATTAGTCGTCGTCTCGGTCTTGTGTCCAAGACCCAGAAAGACACTTTTTCACTCCCCAATGACGATCGAACTGAGAACCGATTTTGAACTCTACACCTTCTCTTTCCCCTCGTCCTTGTCCACTTATTTTCCCGGTCGTACTATCTCTGTGTGTTCTCACACCTATACCAAACTTACTCCATTCAATCCTGTCCGTATAAATACTCCCTCCTTTACACCAGAAACGTGGACGACAGTACAAAGTCTCACTTACTGTAAACATTTCTTCAGACACCTTAACAGTCGTCAAAGGAGGGTTGAGTAGATGGGTCACACTTACGTTCTAAGGGTCGTGTCCTCAGGGACCTGGGAAATCCCGGCGTGTACAGAATGGAACTTGTTACTAGACGTGTCTGAGACTCCTGAGCAAAAATCAGGGTTATTACGGGGACGTCTTCATCCTTGGTGACACAAGTTCAAAACGAAGACCTTACATCTTCAGTCTTAAGACTACTTTTATGAAGAACGGAGACGGTAAGACCTTTATGACCTGGAAATGATGTCCACAAAAAAAGGTCGACACTGTGAAGTCGACTTACCCGAGAGGGTGTAAATGGTGGGTAAATCACCGGACCTCGTTGTCGGTCAGACGTTTTGTGTTTCTCTTGTGTCCGGGTCCTCCGGAGTCGTAGGTCGTGTTTCGAGAAGACTTCTCCTACGAGTCGTGGGTCCAGGACTCCCTGTTGCCTTGAGGTCTGACCCGCGGCAGGAATATATTGAAAGAAACCCTTTTTTCTGTTGACCTGAGACCTACTCTTGAGTTCAGTGAGGTTCTTGAAAACAGATTACCCTCTCTCCCTGTCTGTGTGTGTACTAGTTTCGTATTTCACTCTCGTCTCCCTGATTCACTATTCCGTCCACTCTTCGTTCGACGTCGTAGGAAGTTCAGATGTACACCTAAACGATACCTTCCACTATTCCCCGGTAACATTTAAGATCTAGTTTCTCATTTTCAATATGATCTTTTGTTCCTTTCCATCTGAAGTCTTCCTTATCTGCCAAAATCCTTACGACCTTCTGACAACGTTGGTCAGTCCTCCTTCGAATGACTCATAAGCATCCTCACCGATGTCTTTAACACTTCCACTCGAGTAATATTTTCAGTCCTTCTCCTTTCTTTTCGTACGAACCATCACGACTACCATTGACGCTTAAAGTCCCCGGTGTCACAGAATCGTTCTGGTAAAGTAATGTCTTGTGTCGGAAGTTCTACCTTTGTCAATTAGTTGTCTTGTTGAGAAAAGTGTTGACGGAACGGTTCATTGGCCTAAAGTGTGTGTGTCTCTTGAACTTCAGTACCAGTCCTTCACCGGACTTATTAAATTTTACTATGACGTCTCTTTACAATTTTAGTGTACTCTTTTGTAAATAGTCTCTTACAATTCAATTTTTCTTATATTTTGCATACATACGAGTATTTTTTTCTTTCTTGTATACGAATTTATAATTGTACCCAATCCATACAATATATATATATATGTGTGTGTATGTGTGTGCGTATATATATGTATTGCATAGAACATATATGTATGTATGTGCACGCACGTGTGTGTGTATATATCAAATCAAAGAAACTCCCCTCTTGCAAAAATAAGGTAAGACCAACAGTACCTGAGTCACTTACAAGTATATATGTAATCAATTTGTTTATAGAATAACTCTTGAATAATACAGTACAGTACGTCTAAACCCTGTGGGTCTACTGATTCTGTGTAGTTTCTTGGACACCAGATCCGTATCTTTGTGTATATGAGTCTTTATTAATATTATGGTCCACTATTCACAATATTGTCCGATTCTTGTTTCCTGACGTACTGGTCTCTCTTACCTCGTTTCTTTAAGCCGGGTTTCTTTCATTCGTTTCGAAGAGTCTCTTCTTCTATTCACTTCACCCAGGTTTTCTTACTAGTCCTTAACCGGACCACTTCAATTACGAGAACCAGTCTCAAATTTTGACAAGTGTGATTAATCCGAAGATTTCAGTCAAGGATTTCGGTTCAAATTCTGTTTACTTGTTGAGGGTCTGAACTCCAAAGAGAACGAAGGACAACCATTAAGGGGTAAAATAAACCAGTGTCCACCGGGAGAGAACCCGAAGGGTCCACCACGATCACCATTTCTTGGACGGACGGTTTCGTCCTCTACAGTCTCTACACCGAATCTAGGGACCCAACCCTTCCAGGGGACCTCCTCCTGTACCGGTAGGTGAGGTCACAGGAACGGACCTCTTAGGGTACCTGTCTCCTCAGACCGTCCGATGTCAGATATCCCAGTGTTTCTCAGCCTATACTGACTTCGTTGAACCGTGCGTCCGTACCGGTAGAGAGTGGGTCGATCTGACTCTTGATTCAGTTGATTCATTGTGTCGGTCCGCATCCTCGGGTCTTTTAGTCGAAGTCTCTGGGTCCAGGTACCTTAAAACAACGTCCAGGAGGAAGTAACTTGGGTGGAAAGGGAGGTCCGAACAAGGTGAGTGTATGTAATACCTCTGCCCCGTCGGTTCGTCTATCTCAGTTCGAATGGTCTGTGTCGTCCCTGGTCCGATACACCACACTAAAGTCCCTGTGGTCCTCTCTAGAGACGGAGTTGTGTGAAGAGGAACGTAGATTACGGACCTAAAACAATTCTGTGTTTCTGAAAGCAAGGCACTACTTACACGTCCGACTTGTACACAGACAGAGATAATCCTCTCTAAAGTGTAACGGTTTAAATCCGACTTCACATATAAACTCACATCGCAACTACACTTCTCCTTTATCTATACTACTCCCCACCGAACACCCCATCGAATCTCTTACTCCTCTGACTCCAGGATTTCACCTAAGTAATTAAATAAGTTATTGACAATATCTCGTGACTACAGTACGGGACTGGAAGTCTACTGTGGTAAGTCCGACATATATAAGGATAAGATACACTTACATGTCAGAACCTTAACACGTCAGGTCGTCGGGACACGGATCACATACGGTCCGAAACTGTAAAATAGATTCCGGATGAACTTCGATCCAGATGTTAAGACTACATTAAGTTATCTGATGTCTAGAAGAGTAGAATCAAAATTGAGGATCCTTGTAATAAAAAAAGTCCCGGAGAAGAAAGTAGGAAATAACCAGTCAAGGGAAAGGGGAAGAGGATGAGTGGATACACCTGAAGATCGAAGTGGCCCAGTGACTCACGTCTCTCCGGACAGACTGTGAGCATGAGCGGCGACAGGAGTTGGAATCGTAGACGTTACTACATCGACCTCCAGACCGAACTCTACGCTCAGGGTAACACGGTGGTGAACCACCTTAACAGAAGTTGTCCCATCAGAGGGACCGTGAAGTCTCGGTGTACCAGTAAGAACTCGTGGGCCAAGGTGCCTCCCAGATCCTCGTGGTGTCGGAAACTCCCTAGACGACTTCACAATTCTCTTACATCTATTCCCGTCTCTTCACTCGTCCGAGAAACGACCATAAGGGTTCCTTCGAGTTTTGGGTAACGTTTGACTCTCAACCGTTAAGTCGGAATCATAACGTGAGTCAGACTCGTATAACTGAGTCTCTGAATCGAAGGAGGAACCATCCCGGTTCGGGTGACACGACCCCCTTAACGGGGACGGTTCTTAGACGGGCGTTACGTTCTCTGGACCAAAGTTAGGGACCCAGCCCTTCTAGGAGACCTCTTCCTTTACCGTTAGGTGAGGTTATAAAACGGACCTCTTAGGGTACCTGTCTGCTCGGACCTTCCGATATCAGGTACCCCAACGTTCAGTCTGTGTCGAATCGCCGATTTGGTGGTGGTGGTGGTGGTTGAGGTACAGTTGTCAAAGAACACGTTTCTTGTAAAGGATTGTCATGGGACGTCGATAATGTGTAAAGGTACGGAGTGAACTAGTTAGGTTCTGGTACTTCGTTTGAGTGGTCGAGCGCACAGTCGACTTTGACATTCTTTTTTTCTTATTTTGTTTATAACTACTCGTCGTCTCTTGTCCCACTGACCTCACACCATAAACTTGAGGGGACGGGTGGAGACGGAAGTCTCCGGTCACATGGGTTCTTGGTCCTATTTCTATCGTCCCTGAAGGGACCACCATTCTTAGGCGGGCGGTCATTTCCCCTACGCCCAAGTTAGGGACCACGGTCTTCATTCTAGGGTGTGTGAAGTCTCGTTGGTCTCGAGTACAAGATCTCGGAGACTCGGTGTCGATGACTTCGGACGTGTGGGATCTCGGACACGCGGTGTTGTTCTCTCTGGTGGCGCTACTGTCTCTGGTGGCGCTGCTGTCTCTGGTGGCGCTGCTCTTCGAACACGAGGCGGCGATCTCTGTCGGGCGCGTTTCGTCACTTCTTGGACTCGCGGTGTCACTTCCGGGTCATGTCGGCACTTTGTTTGTTTGTTCATTTCTGTAGAATTTTTTTCTATTAATCTCACCCATTACGGGGGTAACGGACGGAAGACCAAAGGTCGTAGACATGGAGGATTAGATAACAGACGGGTTTAGGGACAAAAGTTATGGGAAGGAGGAACCAGGGACAAGTTTGGGGTTTCAATTCCCGTGTCCAACTTATAGAGACTTAGTTCGGTACCTTTGATAGAGGTGGGTTCAGGAGACCTTTCCTATCTTTACTTTTCTGACTCTCTCCTCGTGACCTTTCACTCTTACCCTCTGTCTAGAATCCCTGGTGGGTCACGTATGAACAGTCAAATATCGGTCTCTTCGACTCTGGATCTCCTCACTTCACTACCTCTGGAGTACAGGAGAGGAAAGTGGAGGATTAATACGGGTGAAGGGTAAAGAGATTGGGGACTTCGACACAGGATCCTCGATTTAGTACAGATATCTGTACCATTCCCCAAGACAGGAGCCAATTCCCAGAGTAAGGAACGGACTTTTCTCTACGGACGACACGGGTCCCGTAGAACATGAGACGAGAGTCCGGTTCACTGAGACTGAATGGATCTTCGTCGTCTCGACGACCGCCATTGTCGACGGTGTACGACACACAGTCTTACCCGTTCAGTGGTGCCTATCCTTGGGAGTTCTCTGGATCGACTGACCTTCTCTCCTTCATTTGTCGGAAAGAGGGGTGGGGATTAGATAATGAGTGGTCAAAAGTAAAGACCCTTGAAGTAGATTAAGGACTTATATGTACGTCTGCTTTCTCGGGTGAAGAACCTAATCCTGGGTGGTCTCGGTGTAAGTTCTGTTATCCTCGGACCCTTACTCTGAGTTCTTCCTCTTGTGAAGGACTCCCCCCAGAGAACAAGATAGAGTTTTGCAGAGTGAGAAGACGAACCGGGTCTGGGTAGAGGTTCGTCGGTCCCGGACGGATGTCTTTCTTTTTTTCTTTCACTTCAGTGAGTCAACACAGGCTGAGAAACACTGGGGTATCTGACATCGGATGGTCCAAAGAAGTAGGTACCCTAAGAGGTCCGTTCTTATGACCTCACCCAACGGTAAAGGAAGAGGTCCCCTAGAAGGACTGGGGTCCTAACTTCGACCCAGAGGACGTAACGTCCGTCTGTGAAATGACAGACTCGCTAGTCTTCGATGGGCGTCCTTCGTCAGTAAATTTAGAAGTCAGTAATCTTCACAGGAAGTGGGACTATAATAGATGTCGTTATAAAAGAAAATTTTAACCTCTACACATATGGAGACCCTAGACATTTGACGTCCTCGATGATTGAATCACCCTTAGACTAGTACACTAAACTTAGGAGATAATTTTCTTTATCCGTCACCTTCTTTACCCGAGACCCTCCTCTTCTATGGAGGTTTCTCACCCTTCCTTACTTCTCTTCCACCTTTCCGTCCTTTCCTTCGTCCACTCCACTCTTAATCCCACTGTGAAGAGGGTCACAAGAATCCCGACACTACCCGGTGTCATCGACTCCAATCGAGCCAGGGGAGTCCCGGAAACGACTGGACACTTCGTCGAGGAAGGACCTTTTTCACCTCCACGTCACCAATCCTTCACCATTTCAACAATTGGAGAAGAGGAGGAAAGAACTGCAGCGAGACGGTTTTATATGTGTGGGTATGTGAGGGGGTGGGAGTGGGGACGCGACAAACGAGAGTATAGTCAGATCAAGAGTCTGTCTTTTAGTTTACCGAGACGAACCGGTAAAGTCTGGGGGTCGTCCAAAGACCTGTAGATCCTGTCCGGAACGAACCTTTTCGGGTCCTTCACTCGTCGTCTGTCCTCACCCGGCCATTACAAACCGTCCCCATCGTACCTTCGTCTCCGACCGTGCTCACTGGTGACGAAACCTGTGAGGGAAAGGTGAGGCCTCAGTATATTTTTGACGAGGTGTGCAAAAGTAAAGAGACCTCATCTCAATTAGACAGGAGGGGGTAATAGTAGAAGGGACAGGGGCTGTACGAGGATGTCGTTGGGGAGGGGGTGTCCGGGAACCTAATTTACAGACTAATCCTACGTGCCACCTTTGCTTACTTCGTCGGTAAGATCACAAGGAGAGCCCACTAAATAAACGGAGAAGGTTTTAGGTCTGAACATAAACTTTAGAAGTCCGAGGTACGACGTCGTGACACCGCCGAATAGACCCTTCGGATTTTAACTCACAGAAGACCCGAAAGGCACCGGAGTCCCACTTTCCGCCCATGGAGAGTTACGAGAGACAACAGGAAACAAGGGACTTCACCGAAAGACGGTGTATGCACGACGGTCCACAAGGGAAATAAAGGGAGGAAACTCCAAAATAAAAGAAGAACGGAGTAAAAGACAGACACCGGAAGTCAACCTTCCTCCTTAACAGTCGACAGCTCTCCTACCCGATCTGACCTTCCTCTCCTCCCTTTTGTATCCTCCTGGCGTTTTCTCACCCTGGGTAAGACGTCCAAAAGAACTTGTCAGGAGGTCGGCTGACACCAACCCCACATTCCTGACTGGAACGTCATTTGCGTTTAAAAATTTTTCTTTTTGTCTACCAGAACCGCAATAGAATATGACCTCACAAACAGAGACACGAACGAAAAAGAAAAGAGGGAGTAGAAAAAGAAATGAGGAAGGGAAGAAAAGAAAGAAGTACAACTTTACCGTCGGTGTCGTGTTCCAAGACTCTAATGTCTCCAGGAGCTAATAGTAGGGGACCCTAAATATCAAAGAAGACCGAACCTTTTGAGGTACCTGTCTCCTCGGACCGTCCGAGGTACCCCAACGTTTCTCAGTCTGTGCTGACTCATTTACTAGTGCCGTCCCCTTCTGATGGGTGTATTCGTAGACTTCACGAAGTCCTTGAATCTTTTCTAAACACTTTAAGACACATAGGTGTCTCTTCCGTCACCGATTAAGACTCCCTCCTCAGGTGTACCTTCTCTCTTGTGGAAATGACCTAGTGTCTTCTATTAGTACACAAGTCGTCCTTCCGAAAACTCCTTTACCCGTAAAGTCCGTTGTCGTCGTAGTACTCGTTTCTGGCATTCACTTTATCCGTCCGTACAAGTGTCTCGACTCATATCGACGTCTCCTAAGCACTTATGTTGTTTTCTCTTCGTGTTCGACAATTTCCAGATTCTCCCGACCCAAAGTCTACTCACACCCTACCTTAAGGTTAAGATGATGAAATTGAACGATCCAGAGTCAAAGGTATAGAGATTTTACCCCGATCATTTTCACCATGGTTGGGATTCCTCAACAACACTTCAAATTTACTTTATTACGTATGTCTCATCAACCAAGGTATAGACCTATGTGTGGACAACTACTGCTGATCTGCACCTTGTGTTCTCCGACTCCGGTAGAGAGCAGAGGACTGAATTCAACACTGTGAGTGTAGGGGACGTTAGGACATCATCGAACACGAGGAGGAGACATCATGAGTAGTGTAAACACCTGACATTCCAGAAACTCCCGTCCCTTAGACAAGGGGAACGAGTAGTAACATAGGGGTCGTATGTTACGTCACGGAACTCATCTGAGGACGATTCAGTGAGTCAGTACAGGCTGAGAAACGTTGGGTACCTGACATTAGGGGGTCCGAGGAGACAGGGTACCCTAAAGGGTCCGTTCGTGTGACCTCACCCAAAGGTAAAGGAGGAGGTCCCCTAGAAGGACCGGGTCCCTAACTTGGGCGTAGAGAACTCAGACAACGTAACGTCCGTCGAAGAAATGACAGACTCGGTGGCCCCTTCGGGGGTCTATTCGGTACACACACCCACTCACGAACCAGCACAGACTGAAAAACACGGGGTACCTGACATCGGAAGGTCCGAGGAGACAGGTACTCTAAAGGGTCCGTTCTTATGACCTCACCTAACGGTAAAGGAAGAGATCCCCTAGAAGGACTGAGCCCCTAGCTTGGGTGTAGAGAACTGAGAGGACGTAATCGTCCGTCCGAGAAATGGTCAACTCAGTGGTCCCTTTGGGAGCTCATCTGGTCCGTGAGTTAAGTACAAATAATCCACTAGTATTTTCTGAAACATGCGGTACCACTTTTTAAACCTGAAAGAACTTGACAATGGCACCATCAAAAATGTTTTGTACTTTGACTAGAAGTTTCAAAATTCGACCCCTTATTGTACCAGGTTCTTTATCCAACCTCCCCTTTCTCTAACTTTTACCTCCTTTTTGACCCTTTCAATAAAATTGTCGACTCAACCCTCTACCCTCTAAGAGACAATTTCTTCACTTTTACGTTACCTTCGGAAATCCTCTCTACAATTCTTCCTCTTTTCCTGTCGTAAACCTCACCAAATCTTCCTCCCCGATCCACTACGAGTCGAATGACTAAACCCAATAGTCCTCCTACCGTTGCGTAAAGAACCCGTATTCTGTATCTCCTTCCTCTCGTCCGAAACTCTCTCTCTCTATTACTAAAGTTGAAAACTGTGACTGAACCTCTAACCACCACTAAAATCCACTTCTACAGTTCATCCGTCAACCTATATACCGAGACCTTGAGTCTTCCCAGACCTGTTTTCTAAATCCTCCGTAGTTATACCAACTACAAAATTTGAAAACTATTTTCGAGATCCGGGAGAGGATTCTGTTTTTACGTGTATATATATGGTAAAAGGGATATTAACTTCTCGGAGGTACCCTTCGGGTACATCTCTCGTATCCAATTCTACTTCATATTTTTAGAGAAACAAATATTCTTATAACTCACTCTTTCTTTCCCCTTGTCACTCCTTTTCCCCTTCACTCCCCACTCCACCCTTCCCCGATTTCCCTCCCGGTCACTGTCTTTGAATTGTGAGTCGTTGAAACTGCCACACTTTTCCTTCTTATCGACTGTTTCCTTTGACCCATCCTCCCCGATTTCCTCTCTCGCGTCGGTCCGTCGGGTCCCTGTTACCTAGAGCATCCTCTCCCTCAAGTTGTCATACTTTACGACGTCTGTTGAAATTCTCTTTCAAGAAAGTCACACCGGTAGGTTCTTGATAAATGGTGGAAACGGACTCGTTAAAGTCCCCGACCCCAACCCCCTATCCTCGAACTTTTGAAAACCGACTTCTAACCCATCTGTACTTTTTCACAAAATTAAGAATTTTAAGATAAATCGTAAATAAAGAAATAGATGAAGACCGACACGACCCAGAAGCACCGACACGTGCGCGAAGAGATCAACGCTGTTCACCCGATGAGAACCGTCACCGAAGACGACCCCTCGCGTCCGAGACCCCGCGGACGCGAAGTCACCGACACCGGACACCCGAGTCGTCAACGACGAGGGCCCGAGATCTCGTGGCCAAGTCATCAGCAGTGCGTACACGAACCAACGAGACGTCGTACATCCTAGAAGGGTTTAGTCCTTAGTCTAGACAAAGAGGAGGACGCAACCGTGTGTCTAAGAAATGGTAACTCGGTAGTTCCTTCCGGTGCTCTCACAGACACAATACTTTTGTACAGATCTAGGCGAGGAGAAGGGGAAGAGTGGTCGTGGAGTCATAAGGAACCCCTTCGGGGGTGACACTCATCATTATCTTTCACCACTAACGAAAAATAACGTCTTCGGTTTACTCTATCTAGAGGGGAGGCGGGGAGTGGGGTAGAACCCGAACACAATACCCGAGTCAACACAGAGGGAATTTAAATATACAACTTCTGGATTGAGGGTCATGGAGATCTGACACTGGTATAAAACTCTATCCCATAAATTTCCCAGTAATGTAATTTTACTTCAGTAATACCGCCTGGTATTGGGTCCTACTGACCATACCAATATTCTTCTCCTCTATCCTGTGTCGGTGCGTGTCTCCCTTCTGGTACACTTGTGCGTTCTTTTACCGATAGACGTTCGGTTTCTTTCTCTAGTGTCTTTTTTTCTTTGTTGGGAATTTTGTGTACTAGAGACTGTAGATCGGGGTCTTGACACTCTTTTACTCAAAGACTCCAAATTCGAGGGCTCAGACACTATGAAACAATACCGTCGGACTCTACTGATTACGTCTTTCGGTTTCTCGTCGGTACACTCGATCCGGACCGGTCAAACAGAAAGGACCCTACGATTTAGAACTTGTTCATTCTGAACCAGTACATATTCCGTCTGTGGAAATCTTCTCTCCCTGTGCCAACCCAGGGTCAGTGGTGTTGTTCTCCTAACCGACTGGATGGAGGTCAACGGGAGGTTATCTAAGGAAAGAACTGTGACTTATATAGGTCTAAGACTATAACACCGAATAATAGTTCTCGGGACTCTCTGTATCATCTTTTCCCGTTAATCTTCTACTATTCATCTTCCCCCTGTTCCTTTCTTTCCCTCTACCACAAAATTCATTTTCTGAACCTGAACGAATGTCCAGAAACCCTTCTTCACTCAGCTCACCCTCTTCAACCCACGTACTGTTTCTCCCTTATATACTACTTCGTTCGCGTCTAGGACTTCTGCACCCTTATCTCGTACCCACCTCTCAGTCCAGACTCCATCCATACCTTGTGGAGAGGGAGACTCGGTTTTCGTCCTCCACTCCTTCCCAGTAGTCAAGGTAAGTCAAGTCGGTGGACCAGCACAGGCTGAGACACTGGGGTACCTGACGTCGTACGATCCGGAGGGACAGGTTATGGTTAAGGGCCTCAAGTGGTTTTGGGTACGGGTAACTCAGCCACTACGGTAGGCTGGTGGATCAGGAGGCAGTAGGGGAAGAGGAGGACGGAAGGTAGAAAGGGTCGTAGTCCCAGAACTTGTCACTCAATCAAGAAGTGTAGTCCACCGGTTTCCTAACCTCAAAGGCGAAGTCGTAGTCATGAAGGTTACTTGTGGGTCACGACTAGAGGAAATCCTACCTGACCAACCTAGAGGAACGTCAGGTTCCCTGAGAGTTCTCAGAAGAGGTCGTGGTGTCAAGTTTTCGTAGTTAAGAAGCCACGAGTTCTGTTCAGTATACGTTTAGATAAAAACCTATTACTCATTCTTTCCACTTCATGAAATACGGACTAACGGAAAAGAACCCATTCCTCCGTCAGTCGACAACTCTTGCTCCCCCGCTTCCACTATCATCCTCCCGAATTCCCACGGTCTCTTCCAAATCTCATCAGAATACCACTTGTCCTCTTCCTCGACTTGTCCTCTTCAAATGTACATTTTCCTAACGGGTCGTTACGCTTCCCGGGTCGTCTCCAACTCCCCATACACAAACATCGATCCGATCAGGAACAAGAGCCATTGAAGAGAGGTCATCATAAGTCCAGTTCATGAGAGACTGATCGAACGACTGTCGTCAGGACTCGTCCTCAGGTCCATCTAATACGATGGACATCGTGGAGGTTTCGTCGCGTTAACCTAACTCCTTTATGATCTTACTTCTGTCCGTCTTTAAGTCACTCCAGTAGGTTCTATGTCTCAGCACTCTCCCTCACCCTCGCCATCCGACCGGACCAACAGAAACTACATCGGGTCTTGAGACAAATAGCTAACGATACAAGTCAAGTCAAGTCAAGTCAGTGAGTCAGCACAGGCTGAAAAACACTGGGGTACTTAGCGTCGTACGGTCCGGAGGCACAGGTAGTGGTAGAGGGCCTCAAGTGAGTCTGAGTGCAGGTAGCTCAGGCACTACGGTAGGTCGGTAGAGTAGGAGGCGGCAGGGGAAGAGGAGGACGGGGGTTAGGGAGGGTCGTAGTCTCAGAAAAGGTTACTCAGTTGAGAAGCGTACTCCACCGGTTTCATGACCTCGAAGTCGAAATCGTAGTAAGGAAGGTTTCTTTAGGGTCCCGACTAAAGGAAGTCTTACCTGACCAACCTAGAGGAACGTCAGGCTCCCTGAGAGGTCTCAGAAGAGGTTGTGGGTCAGAAGAGGTTGTGTTTGGTATTAGTTTAAATTTTGTTATTAGTAATACAACATTTTGTTGTCTGTAAACTAACAAGAGCACCCAAGTTACCCACTCCTTAAGTTTATCTCGTACCATCCCTACCGAATATAGACGAGGTATTATAGACCCCCACGAGACCCTTCTTAATTTGTCGATTCCCGATCTTGGTGGACCTCCGAAAAAACAATTTTTCCTTTTTACCCCCTTTTGACTCTTTCTGTTTCTACGAGCCTTTCATTTTTTTATGAGTCCTGCTATGGGGCGAAGTGTCTATGATTTGGAGTTTGTGTCTACCTTTTACGTGTGTCTTATTCTGTGTCTGTATCTCCGGACTTTTGTCTATACGAATATCTTTGTGTGTTTCCGTCAGTTCCACTCTCTTGTTGAGGTTTTTATCCTTCTCTATCTGTGTTCCCTTCTTTTGATGTTCCTTGATTTGACATAAACACCACATTGGAATTTGGCGTTGGACATGAAATCGATAACGGTAATTTTATTGTCAGATAACTGTACATTCTTGAAGGGTCTTTTATCTACGATAGACGATCTCACTGAATATGTATGGGATGGAGGAATAGAGTGTAGTCTTATGTGAATGTGTGGGGGGTCTGAACGTCTTAAAATTCAACTACTACACCACACCCTTTCTATTACCACCTTCTCCTTCCTTTAGGTTCAAAACCAAAGCCAAACTGTCTCCGATCGACAGTTCGGTGAAGAGAAAGGATTCGAGTAGACATTTACTACATTAACTCGATTTAGTATAGATCAAGAAAGGGAAAACTGTAAAATAGTAAAACTTATACACAGTCAGTGGGTCAGAACAGACTGAGACACACTGGGGTACTAAACATGGGGTGGTCCTAGGAGACTGGTACCTTGAGAGGTCCGTTCTTATGACCCCACCCATCGGTAAGGGAAGAGGTCCCCTAGAAGGCTTGGTCCTGAGGTTGGGTCCAGACGTAACGTCCGTCTAAGATATGACACACTCGGTGGTCCCTTCGGGATAGTAAAACTTACGACCGAAGGTCCACATTAAAGATTCGGAACGTCTTTCACTCCGTTCTTTATGTCCCGGTTTGGATTCCTCTCGGAAGAGCACACGCCCGTAATTCCTCTTCCGTTTCTGTGAAAGAGCAAAACGTGAATTACTCCGGTACTGGGTCCCTCCTTACTGTAGATTTTGTCTTTGAACCATCGTAGACTCCTTCTTTGAGAGTAGTACTTTTGGCTCTCGTACCCGTTAGTTTCGTGTGTCCAACGACTACTGGAACATACTCGCAGGTGCACACCACCGGGACCCGATTATGTCTTGTAAATTCTCTTTTGTTGGGACTTATAAGTAACCTTCCTGACTACGACTTCGACTTCGAGATTATGAAACCGGTGGACTTCGTTTCTCGACTAAATAATCTTCTGTGACTACGACCCCTTCCAATTCCGTCCTCTTCTTCGTCCGTTGTCTCCTACTCTACCAACCTACCATAGCCATTGAATTACCAAACTCGTTTGAGGTCCTCTGTCACTTCCTGTCCCTTCGAACCGTACGACGTCAGGTACCTTATCGTTTCTCAGCCTGTACTGGATCGCCGACTAGTTGTTTGAGAATCTCACACAAAGACTATCGAAGTCCTCTATTCACGAGTCCTAGTCTTGACTTCTTTGGACCACGTTAAGTCTGGTATGAAGTCGGAAGGGAAGTTACTTATCAGGTAGGAATTAGTGTTTCAGGGGGTGGGTAAGTTTCCCGATTTTTGTCGTATTTTCACCCTAGTTTTTGACGCCCGTAGGGAGTGAACCCTCCGGTGGGTGGGACAAGAGACTCACACAGCGAAACCGAAGACGGGACTTATTTGACGAAGAACAAAGAGAAACAAGGAGTTGGAGTCATAAACAAAAAAGAAACTCAAAACACAAGGAACGACCTAAAAAAACCTACTCAACCTCTTCTCGAATGTGAAAACTATTTCGAAAAGACCATAGGTTTCATTATTTGCAACAGAAAATTTTTGAGACTACTTCATGTATTCCGATAAAAACCCCTCAGGTCCCTTAAAAGATCGTCTCGATAGATTAATTATCGAGATTCTAAATTGTCAATTAATATTTTCGACTTGAGTACGAAAGAGAAGGTACATTCGGTCAGTTTGAATGATCTTTTTCCTTTCACTGTGGTTTTTTTATTTTTGCTTTGTTTTTACGAATCAAAACTTTACCAAAAAGAAATGACGGTAGAAAAGTAGACACCTTTACACTCGTCTCGAGTCTCAGTAAGGATCTTGAAGTCAGGAAAGAGGAGAACGGATATAAAACACAACTGTAAAATTTGTTAATGAACAAACTTTGCTGTGTACACTAGACATCATATAAGAAAGATATTTATTCACTTTGTTAAATTTTTACAGCCCCGTCAGACTTACGTCGAACCTTTTCTTAAAGGTCTGTGTCTTATACCGTCTCTTCTCACTCCAAAATTCTTGTTTTCGTCTCTATTACACCCGTGACCTTCATGTCGTTTGTGTGCGGAGGATTGTCCAGTCCCTCTCGGTTGTGAGAAACACCCAATCATCGGCTCAAAAGACCTCTTCCGTTACCGTGGGGTGAGGTGATGAGAACGGACCTTTTAGGGTACCTTCCTCCTCGGAACATCCGACATCAGGTACCCCAACGTTTCTCCGCCTGTACTGACTCGCTGAAGAAAGTGAAAAGTGAAAGTACGTAACCTCTTCCTTTACCGTTGGGTAAGGTCGCAAGAACGGACCTCTTAGGGTCCCTGCCGCCTCGGACCACCCGACGATAGAGACCCCAGTGTGTCCCAGTCTGTGACTGACTTGCTGAATCGTCGTCGTCGTCGGCGGCTAAAAATATCGGACTTCTTTTTCTTTTAAGGACGACCTTCCGATCGTAATACACCAACCAATACCTCGAGAACCCATTGATGGTCCCACCTTTAAAAACGGATTAAACCCCACTCTTCGACCGACGACTACTAGCCCCCCCGAAAATCGTTACCACTCAATGTTTCCCCGAGTCACTCAAAGCCTCTACTGCACTAAGACCCGAGACGAAGACACCGGAACCATGTTCCGGGAGTGTCGACACCGGAACCCCGTCCTGAGGTGTTCTTCATTTATTTCATTTTCACTGTCATTATGCAAAGATGAGGCCAAAGTGAGGGGAGGAATCCTTATTGGTGACACTTAAAACATCAGGAAGGTCTTGAAAGGGATATGTAGGTATAAGTACATTTGTGTATAGATGGGAATACATAAATATAAAAGGAATAAAACAAGGATAACAAATGTATAATGTAATGTATTAATAAAACGTTGTCAATAAATGTTATTAAGGTGTATGCGGATCCGACGTTTACGTGTATAGTGAGTCATAAAAGTGACAAAAAAAAAAAAAAAACCGGTACGGTACTTTGAACACCCTAAAATCAAGGGACTGGTCCCTAGTTTGCGTCCAGGACCGTCACTTTCACATCTCAGGATTGGTGACCTGGTGGTCCCTTGAGGGAGTGTAAAAAATTAACTTCTTTTGTATGATTTTTTATAAATAAAAACTCCTTACACCTTTCCTTCTTTTACACAGTGAGGAACATAGAAATTCTCTGAGTAGTGGTAAGTCAAGTCAAGTCAAGTCAGCGAGTCAGTACAGGCTGAGACGCTGGGGTACTTAGCATCGTGCGGTCCGGAGGGACAGGTAGTGGTTGAGGGTCTCAAGTGAGTCTGAGTGCGGGTAGCTCAGTCACTACGGTAGGTCGGTAGAGTAGGAGACAGCAGGGGAAGAGGAGGACGGGGGTTAGGGAGGGTCGTAGTCTCAGAAAAGGTTACTCAGTTGAGAAACGTACTCCACCGGTTTCATGACCTCAAAGTCGAAATCGTAGTAAGGAAGGTTTCTTTAGGGTCCCGACTAGAGGAAGTCTTACCTGACCAACCTAGAGGAACGTCAGGTTCCCTGAGAGTTCTCAGAAGAGGTTGTGGTGTCAAGTTTTCGTAGTTAAGAAGCCGTGAGTCGAAAGAAGTGTCAGGTTGAGAGTGTAGGTATGTACTGGTGACCTTTTTGGTATCGGAACTGATCTGCCTGGAAACAACCGTTTCATTACAGAGACGAAAACTTGTACGATAGATCCAACCAGTATTGAAAAGAAAGTTCCTCATTCATAGAAAAACCGACGTCAGTGGTAGACGTCACTAAAACCTCGGGTTTTTTTTTTTTTCAGACTGTGACAAAGGTGACAAAGAGGTAGATAAAGGGTACTTCACTACCCTGGTCTACGGTACTAGAAGCAAAAGACTTACAACTCGAAATTCGGTCGAAAAAGTGAGAGGAGGAAGTGAAAGTAGTTCTCCGAAAAATCAAGGAGAAGTGAAAGACGGTATTCCCACTACAGTAGACGTATAGACTCCAATAACTAAAAAGAGGGACGTTAGAACTAAGGTCGAACACGAAGAAGGTCGGGTCGTAAAGAGTACTACATGAGACGTATCTTCAATTTATTCGTCCCACTGTTATATGTCGGAACTGTGTGAGGAAAAGGATAAACCTTGGTCTGACAACAAGGTACAGGTCAAGATTGACAACAAAGGACTGGACGTATGTCCAAAGAGTTCTCCGTCCAGTCCACCAGACCATAAGGGTAGAGAAAGTCTTAAAAGGTGGCAAATAACACTAGGTGTGTCAGTTTGCCAAACCGTAACAGTTATTTCGTCTTTATCTAAAAAAAGACCTTGAGAGAACGAAAAAGCTACTGGACCGTCTACAACCGTTCAACTAGAGACCAAGGAGACGGAAAAGATTTTGGTCGAACTTGTAGACCTTCAAGTGCCAAGTGTATAACGACTTCGGACCGAACCTCTTAAAACTCGTAATGAAATGATCGTACACTCTACTCACGTTAACACGCCATCAAACTCGTAAGAAACCGTAACGGAAAGAAACCCTAACCTTACTCTTGACTGGAAAAGGTCTGGACACCGGTGACGACTCAAAAGGTTTAAACACCGTATAACTCACGTCGTGAAAGTGTCGTAGTAGAAAGTCCTAAACTTTATCGAGTTGACCTTAAGGTAGTGGAGGTGATCGAAACGAGTATCACTACGAAGGATTCCGGGTGAACTGAAGTGTAAAGTCCTACAGACCAAGATCCACTCACTAGTGTGGTAGCACTAATAGACCCAGCACTTCTAGAAAAAACATGTCAAGAAGACACATAAGAACGGTGGAGAAGAATTATAGAAGACGAAGACAATTCAGGTATGGACAGGTAAAAACAGGAAATAGTTCGGGTAGAAACGTACTTTACAAGGGAACCATAGAGATTAAAAGAACTTCTCTAGAGATCAGAAAGGGTAAGACAACAAAAGGAGATAAAGAAACGTAACTAGTGACTCCTTCCGAAAGAATAGAGAAGAACGATAAGAAACCTTGAGACGTAAGTCTACGAATATAGAAAGGAAAAGAGGAAACGAAAAGCGAAGAGAAGAAAAGTGTCGATAAACATTCCGGAGGAGTCTGTCGGTAAAACGAAAAACCGTAAAGAAAAGGTACCCCTACCAGAACTAGGGACAGAGGACATGTTACAGTGTTTGGAGTAAGGTATCAAGTAGTCCGTGAGATAGATAGTCTAGATCAGGGAATTTAGATAAAGAGTGAAGGTGACATATTAGTATTCCGTAAACTAAATCCAGTATGGACTTACCAGATCTCCAAAATGGATGAAAGAAGTTAAATTCAGACTTAAACCGTTATTCCTCAAGTACTAGAATTGGTGTCAGTCGAGGACCAGAACAAAAACAACTGACATATCTCGAAGAGGTAGAAACCGACGTTTTCTACCTCGGTTTATTAGTTAGACTAAAGCCACAACTGGTAGACCACTACAGGTACACATCTCAGAAGAGAACACAACAACCTTCTCCCACAAACAATACTGGTCAAATAAAAGAGCCGTTTTGAGATAATCAGAAACGGGACGAAGTAAGACATAGGGTTCCGGTTTAAACGGACAATGGGGTCCACAAAGAACTGAAAGATGAAAACGTAAGGTCAGGGGATATTATTTTTCCTATAGAAAAAGCCCACACTCAAGATTTTCCAGGACATCCAGAAGTATCTTGGCAAGTTGAAGCCGAAGAAGTCTTAATGATCAACCCCGTATCTGAACCTAATGACACAATAACTTACCAAACGGAACCTTTACTTGTCTCTAGTAAGACAGTAAAAACTCTAACGTAGGTTTATGACGTAAAACCTAACAAAACAACTGGTACTACCGATGAGGTAAAGAAATTCCCCAAGGACGGGTGTCATCATTTATATTACCAGTAGACTCAATTTAAGTGGGTAAGGTCAGGTAAAATCAAGCGACTAAGGATCTTACACCTGCAAGTGAGAACGGTAGAGGAAAACTGGTGAAGGTTAAACGGAACTAAGTACCTGGACTGTAAGGTCCAAGGATACGTTATAACGAGAAATGTCGTAACCTGGAACGAAGATAGTGGTCAGTGTAGGTGTCGACCCATAACAAAAACGAAACCGAGGTAAGGAAGAAAGAAAGACCTCAATAAAGAGGTGACTAGAGGTCATCGTATAACCCGTGGATGACTGGACCCCTCAAGGAGAAAGTCATAGGATAGTAAAACGGAAAAGTATGAGAAGTACCCCAAGAGTACTTCTTATGACTTCACAAACGGTAAGGGAAGAGGTCACCTGGTGTAAGACAGTCTGGAGAGGTGGTACTGGGTGGGAAGAACCCACCGGGGTGTACCGAACCGAATCAAAGTAACTCAATCTGTTCCGACATCAGGTACACTAGTCTGACTGATCAAAAGACACTAATACCAAAGTCACACAGACGGGAGACTACGGGAGAACGTTGTGGATGGTAGAATGAACCCAAAGAGAATGGAACCTGCATCCCATAAAGAAGTACCGACAAGGTCGGTTCGCGTCGGCGACGAGGAATGAAACACACTCCCCATAGAGGAGTCGCGGTGGGGAGGACTGGAACGTGCACCTTAACGAGGAGATCCGGGAGGACACGGGTACGTCGGTGGTGAGGAACCTACACCCCAACGAGGTCTTGTGTTAATAGACATCGAGTCTCAAAGAAGAGGGAAAGAAGGAACGACCATCTTGTACTAAAGCAAGGCTATATACCACCATTCTGAGACGGACGTTACGTCCTCTAAACCCAAACTAGGGACCCAACCCTTCTAGGGGACCTCTTCTCTTACCGAGGGGTGAGGTCATAAGGACGGACCTTTTAGGGTACCTGTCTCCTCGGACCCTCCGATGTATGTCAGGTACCCCACCGTCTCAACCTGTACTGATTCGTTGAAAGTGTACCACAGGTACTTGAACTCTCTTCTGATCTGTAAAAGGATCGGGGTCCTCCACCAAAGACCAATCAGATTCAACCACCAAGAGTATAAACTCGAGATAGTCTCAGTAGACCTCCAGATCAATTTTACGTTTAATCACTCGGGGTGAGAGTCTAAAAGACTAAGAGTACTCCGAGGTCTTAAACGTGAAGATCATCTAATACTACGATTAGGGGTCTCATCCTTTACCGTTGGGTGAGGTCATAACAACGGATCTTTTAAGGTACCGTCTCCTTGGACCGTCCGATGTCAGGTACCCCGACGTCTCAGTCTGTGTCGACTCACTGATTGGTGTACTACGATGATGACGATAAGTGTGAAACTCTTGGTTAAGGGAGCGGTCACTAAATAAATCTTGACTTACACCTTATGTCGAGACCTGTTACTTAGGAGTTCCCGTTAGACTAACACCCCCATCCCCCCGTTAAGACCTCGTGTTCTTCGTTATTTAAGAGACAGTCAGAAACTTGTACCACTACAAATTCCTACACTAAGACACTCGACGACGTCGGTAGAACGGAGGTATTCCCTTCACCGATTTGACGATTACTATCATTTCTCTTTGTAGACCCCCTGACCACTGTAATAACTCGGTAGCAAATTGATTGGGACCTTGATGGGATAGAAGTCTGTTGAACTAGATACTGTATCGTTTTATAATGAACAACAAATTCGGTAGACTCTCAAAAGACCATGAACGACACCTTTCAGTGGATTGACTATGTATGTGAAGAGAGTCTCGCTAAATGGATCAGTCTAAAACCTGTAAAAATCTAACGAATAAAAATTTTTTTTTAAAGTCGAAATAACTGTATCCATTATGTTTTTTTTATTTTCTATAAATTTCACGTGTAACACCACTGAACAAAATATATATATATATCACTTTCCTAAAAGAGTAAGATCAATTGTGTAAGCAGTAGAGTGTCTGAAAGACTAAAATTAATAAAAGTCATCACGACGTTTCTTACCGTCAAATTTTTTATAAAACCGTAAAAAGGTTTCCGGTAAAAGGGTCTTCACTTTAATACTACCGTATCTGTACGTATAAAGAGTTGAAAATTAACATAAAGGTGTAAAAAAAACGTCTTGTTAACAAAAACAAATGTAAAGTAAGTCTTTAGATACTCTTAGGTAAATTTGTGTAAGAAAAAGAATTAGAATCCGTTAATTATCTGTTTTTACCCCAGAATAATAAAATTAAACGTAAAGAAACTAAAAGTCACACAGACTTGCAATGCGACCAACACCGAATATTTGTCCAACCTACCTCCTTCTTACCCTCGTTTTTTTACTCAATCCGAGAACGTCATTAGTACCACCGTCTGCTTCTACTGAACCCTGGTTCCATTCCCAATTACCATCACTCCAAACCTATAAATCGTTTCTCTTGACCTTTTTAATCTACACCTAATACTTTCTCTCATTCCTTTGGGTTACTATAGATCTGAAGACCGAACCCTCCACGATAAAGAACTCCATCTTTTATTCTACTCTTCTTAAAATCAACCTTACCTCATCCCTCTATATTCAAACCCACACCTATAAAGTTCAAACTCCACGGACACCCTGTGTCACTACCTCACCAGTCTTAGGCAACCTATAGACCTTCCTCTCCAATCCCAATCTTGATCTCTGTCCCGGAGTTCGACTTGTCACGACATCCTTTGATTGACCTTCGGTATCTTCACAAAGGAAATAAATGACTCCGCAACCCCGGAGTAGAACTACTCTCCTTTTAATAGTAAAACAGCGAATAAAGGTCATTGTTCTACTATTAAACTTAGTGAATCTTGGAGTAAATCTATCTTGGAGGAGACAGGCACCCTAAAAGGTCCTTTCTTATGACCTTATCAACGGCAAAGGAATAGGTCCCCTAGAAGGGTTGGGCCCCTGACTTGGGTACGGAGGACACAGAGGACGTAACGTCCGCCTAAGAAATAGATGATTTAGTAGTCCCTTCGGGATCTTGGAGTAAATATGAAGAAGTTTACAAGAATAGATTAAAACTAAAGGATGACTCGTCCCGTATAACTCTTCGTCTCTGCAATGAAACGGTTCTTTCCAGGTAGATCAGTTCCGATACCAAAAAGGTCATCAGTACATACCTACACTCTCAACCTGACACTTCTTTCGACTCGCGGCTTCTCAACTACGAAAACTTGACACTACAACCTCTTCTGAGAACTCTCAGGGAACCTAACGTTCCTCTAGGTTGGTCAGGTAAGACTTCCTCTAGTCGGGACCCTAAAGAAACCTTCCTTACTACGATTTCGACTTCGAGGTCATGAAACCGGTGGAGTACGTTTCTCAACTGAGTAACCTTTTCTGGGACTACGACCCTCCCTAACCCCCGTCCTCCTCTTCCCCCTACTGGCTCCTACTCTACCGACCTACCGTAGTGACTGAGCTACCTGCACTCAGACTCACTTGAGGCCCTCAACCACTACCTGTCCCTCCGGACCGCACGACACTAAGTACCCCAGCGTTTCTCAGCCTGTGCTGACTCGCTGACTTGACTTGACTTGACTTGACTCGTTCCGTCGAAGTCGGGAGGGGTCCTCGTCAAAGGTCGTTAAGAATCGTACAAACCGAATTCTGTCACAAGGATGGGAGGACTTAGAAATGGGAACGACCCCTGGTGCGTAAACTATGTCGATTTCCTGTTTCGTCCGGACTCCCCCTCCAAGATTCGGTAAACTCATCGTCACTATTGGTGATCCCAAGAACCGGAAGGGGTTAGTTATCTTTAACTGATCTCCGGTCTGTTGCCGTGGGGTGAGGAGAACTGACCTTTTAGGGTACCTGTCTCCTCGGACCACCCGACGTCAGGTATCCCAGTGATTCTCAACCTGTGTGTGTTGACTCGTGAAGTGAAAGAAAAGTGAAAGTACGTAACCTCTTCCTTTACCGTTGGGTGAGGTCACAAGAACGGACCTCTTAGGGTCCCTGCCCCCTCGGACCACCCGACGGTAGATAGCACAGCGTGTCTCAGCCTGTGCTGACTTCGCTGAATCGTCGTCGTCGTCTCCCGTCTGTTCTTTACGTCCGTTCCGAAATAACCCAGAGGACGTCGCCGTCCCCCTTCGGCCTTGTTTGTTGTCTAAGGGAACCAACGAGCGGGACCCCGCCCCTCACCCCCACCCCCACCCCACCCCACCTCCGCCACGGCACCCCCACCAACAAGGAATGTACCCCGCCCCAATCCCCACAAAGGTCCCAAGTCGTCCTCCGCATCGGAATCCACCCACGACACACGTCCCCCGTACGAGACATGAGATGAAAACGAGAGTTAGGGGACGAACACGACCGAAAAGTTTTCACCGTCGACCCAAAACCCCAGAGAAAAACATTGTACAGGTCTTAAACGGGGTATGTCAAAGAAACATAAAACAACGAGATTGACGTTCGTAACGTCGTGAGATCGTTTCCCAGAGGGCAAGGTCGGTCAGAGTCGTCTAGAATCTACAACCCTAGATTAAGGATCAAAAGATGACGGTGAAGTTTAACACGGTAGTGATGCTTCCCAGATTTCGGTCTCACACTCACTTACTTTCGTTCAAAAACTACAGTGACAGACTTCAGTTCCCAGTGGGTTCGTCTTCTCGTCTCGTTCACCGAATCTTTTGTCGTGGGGGTCCAGGAAGAACGAGAATGGACTGAGAGTGATGAGATCGGGTAATTGACCGACGAAGAATATAATTTGACGAATCTAGGAATCAAAAAATTTGACCCGAAAAACAGGACGTCTCCTTTCAGTGTAACAAATGAAACAAAGTTGTCTCCCGTCATCTCTCGTCGTTTACCGGAAAACAATCGGTTCTTTTTTTATTTTGTTCTTGTAATAAAGTTTCAGTTCCCTGGGTTGTATACCGTGTATCTTAAATTCTTACTCTCTCTAAAAACACCTCCGTCCCGGTGGCAACCTCAGTCGTTGTAAATCCACTAAGAACGTTTGACCTCAAATCGATACACGTTGAAAACCTTCAGAAATACCTCTTCCTTAAACCAGAACTGCTCCTACCTACCTTTTCCTCAAACCAGAATTCGTTATTTAACTCAACCGTTTTACCGAGACAAGTGTCTTTTGTCGTATCCACTTTTGTACCGTTTAAACCCCTTATCGTTCTTTACACCATCACCACCTCGCATCCTAACCCCACCCTTAATGTCATTATCATTTTGGTACGTGTTCGGGGGCACAGGAACAGAAAACTTCATTTTACGACTGAATTCTCAAGTACTAATCCTTTACACTTCTACACCTTTGTTTCAGATCGAGAACCCCATTCCTTGACCATTGTTAAAACTGATATTGACGGTGTGACGACTTAATGGTTCGAGTGTCAAGGGACTTTCTATATCTATTTCGGGACTGTGCGTAAGGATCCAACAAAAATGTCCTTCGTCTAGGGGAGGTCTACTTTTAACGTTGGGGTCTGGGCCCACTTTGGTCTTCCAACTACTACGAACTTTGTAGTGGAACTACGGTTAGGTTCTTAACAGATGTTCAACTCGTGCGGGACGAGGAACTTGTGATATTTTGAGGAACGGTGGAAGAGGTCCCACCCAGTGTCAGAATTCCCGTCATCGGGGGCACCGAAGGAAACGGACCGTTTCGTTATTTTAGGTAAGAAAAATGAAGTGGGTTTTGAGGCAGAGGGACAAAAATAAACCGTGTGCACTTGTCTTCGACTTATAACCGTTGTCTTAGAACCCCCGAGGAGGTCCTGACTGATCACCCTTCCGTCGGGGTACCCCGGGGAGTCAGACTCACCTGTGAGACTTCAAAGAGAGGTCTGTCGGAAGAAACCGTATCTCCAAACCTTCTAAGGAGACCTCCGACCTAGCGGTCCCTAGGGAGCGGTATCCCGATACCGTGTTAGTATGGACCTGACGACAACGCCATTAACCTCGAGAACCTTCCCCTACCTTCCGTCCTCTCTCCGACGATTTCGACTTGTATCTTGTTTCTAATTAATATACCCTAATTTACTCGATGATTAGAAACAAAAGTCTATATCTTTTTGGGAATAAGAGTACGATGAATACTAAATGTTGTTAAAACATTAAACATGAACACCCATTTTAATATTATGAAAAGAAAAGAAAGACAGACCAAGGAGATCATTAACCCCTGAGAACCCAAGACTCGTGTGAAGAGTCCACTTCCCTTTTCTGATTGAGAACCATACACGTCCTTAGATCCATCAGACCCCTTGACCTTTTCTGTGTTTAACTGGGTTAGATGTCTATAGTGCCCGTCTTAGACTTTTGTTCGTAACCGTACCGAGAGGGTCGGAACTCTCCGGAAAATTTCCAAGATAGACTCTAAGGATTACTTTTCAAGGTCACGTTGGTTAAATTTTCTCGGATATATTCGTTAATGTAAATATACTTATTAACTCGGTATAAATAACTTTGTTTTGAATGAAACTTGTTCAGTTGAAATTAAACCGACCCAAATCATTTTTACTTCTCTTAGATCTCTCTTTTTAATACAAAGTTATCATATGGAACCACCACTTGAAAGGACCACCAGGTGACCAATCCTTACAAGGACGGTCACGTCTCCTGTACCCACGTTAAGGACCAGATCCTTCTAAGATGTGCGGTGTCCCGTCGTTTCGCACTCACGGTGATAACTCGGGTACACGACGTCCCTGACTTCGGGAGTACCGGATCTCGGACTCGCTAGGTTGTTCCCTTCGATGGTGTTACTCTTTAGACACATGGTGTTGGTCTCTCATTGGGGACGAATCACGTCGATCTGATTCGGGTGTGTCTCGTCTCATTCGATGTGAGTCATTACTTCTGGGTCTCGTCGGTTTTCATTATTTATTTAGTCATTTAATTCAAGTTTTTTCAAAATGTATGATATGGAAAAACCTATAACTTTAAAACATAAATGACTCCGAAACATTAGGTACAGGTTCTACCGAGGAACAACGATACGATGTAATAATGTTTCTCCGTCTAAAAACCGTTGTTATCCATATAAAAGTCTTCAAAACACGACAGGAATTCCAAAATCTACAGTAGAAAAAAAAAAAAAAAATCAAAAAATAAAAAATTTAAAATTTTAGAAATTAAGAATGTACGCAAGGATTTGTACCTGGGGGGAGGGTGGAGGGAGGGGTATTGTAGAGAGACCCAGTAGGGGTACGTGGTCGGGGTTCGCACGACATAGGACGTAGTCTGTATCTGACCGCTAAGTTAAGAATGTACTATCATATGTACAATCTTACGGTAAGAGGGTTTAGTAGGGTGGGAGAGGGAGAGGAGACTCAGGTCTTCAGGTAATATGTGTAATCTACAGTAGAACTTCCTAACTTGTAGTAGGACTTCCGTTACCCTTCAGTGACTTCCTAAAAAAAAAAAAAAAGTTAACCCGANTAACCCGAGATCCCCTACCCCTTATGGAGACAATTCAATACGGGGTGATCCTTCTACAGGTAAGATTGAAAGGACCCTATCGAAAGCCTCGAAAAACTCGTCTCGTCACTGAGCTAGACAATCTGTTAAAACCAAAAGTGAAAAAACCAAAATTAATAAACCGTAAAAAGTTAGAAAAATTAAAATCGGTTAGTCCATCTGCAACATCCGCTTCTTTTTGAAGGGGAAGTAGGGGAGCTTCAAGAAACATTAATAATTTAACTGTATTCTGTGTAATTGTCCCCTTTTTATTCAAATTGAAACATGTAAGTATATACACTTATCCTCGGGGTGATTCTCTACTCTGAGTTTTTTCATTTGTCTCGACCTTTGAAAATACGCAAAGTCTGTTACTTTCTTACTGAAACACTTTGTACCTGTTCCGCCCCTCAGACTTGATAGACACCCATCTTTTACCGTTTCTACTCGTTCCAACAAATATGTCAGAAGGACCGGGATTTAAGGGGCAGAGACAACTATTAACAAAGGGAAGGAGAACCATGTCCCTCCCATGGAAAATGAACCCTATAAATAGAGGACAAAAGTCCCTTCTTCCCACTCCACCCCTACAGTCTCGTTGGAAGACCAAAGACGGTAATTTTTTTTAAGGAAGTCGAATTTATGAGTTATGCGGTTTGATGGTTTAAAACCCTGTCGCATAGGACTTGGAGTAGTCGTATACCACTAGGGAATAACACAAAAAATTGAATGGAAAGGGACTATTTGTTACTACGACTCACAGAAAAGTACACGAATAAACCGGTAATCTATAGGAGAAAGTACTGCACGGAAAAAAAAAATTAATTTTAAAAAAACCGGTACGTCGAACGCACTAAAATCAAGAGCCTTGGGTCCCGAGTACCGTCACTTTCGTGTCTCAGGATTAGTGACCTGGTGGTCCCCCAAGGACACTTCACGGACAAATTTAGAAATCAAGTGTAAAATTGACCCAAGAAGTGTAAAATTAGTCAGAAGAATGTCTAAACACCTTCAAGAAGTACATGAGAACTATGCTTAGGAAACAGTCTATACGGATAATGTTTATAGAAGAGGTCAGACACTCGTGAGTGAAGTATTTATTACAGAAAACTACTTGTTATCGAACTATACGGAAAACCTTTGTCAAATCTTTCACCTAAACTTACCCTGTTCTGACTCCTTCCTTCTGATCAATTCTAAGATAAAGTTATAAAATCCGTTTCTTATTAATCCGGTGCTTTATTTATTATTATTGTCGTTCGTGAATGTGTCATGAATGATACACGTCCGTGGTAACGTTCGAAAGATTCGTTATTAATTCAATAAATTAGGAGTATAGTTTGCACACTCTATCAACTTGATAACAACAGGGATGAAATGTTTAGTCTTTTGGTTCCGTGTTCCTCTAATCCACTGAATGAGTTTTGAAATAGGACGATTATTAACCGTCATCCCTTTCTCTAAATTCTTTTAAATTAATAATTACCCTATACTTACTACCTGTCAGCACCGGATTCTATGGAACTTCCCAAAACTGAATCCATTGACTAGTATCTCGCGTTCACACCTTCCTTATGTACTCAAAGTAAAACGTTCTTTTCTAAAAGCTTCACTTTTACGAATTATTAATCGACTAATAAGATATGTAAAGATCTTAAGTCTTTTTTTTCACAACCGACCTCTATTTCTGAACCCTCAGTAATCGTGTATCCCTCATCTTGTCTCAAAAAATTGGAATCGTGACAACTGTAAATCCTAGTCTTTTAAGAAACAGCATCCTCCGACAAGACAGGGAACCTATGAGTCGTCGTAAGAACCGAAGAAGGGTCGTTTACATTCCTCCTTGAGAGGGGCCAAAATTGTTGGGTTTTATAGAAGTCTGTAACCGTTTATAGGGGTCTCCACCCCTACCCTCTTAGTGAAACTAATAATCAGATCCTCTTTAATACCCACACCCATTTTAGTAAATCTTCACTGTTTCCACGTTTTAGTACAAAGGGTTGAGAAACTTCAGATAAGAGTTGAGGAAATTTACATTTGTGTTTTTTAAAGTAGAAGGAAATTAAAATAGAGTTTAAAGTTTTAAATAGACAGTTTAACGTTCATATTTTAACATAATGTTACGACTTATTAGAAAAGTTTAATGTGAAGAAGGAGAGAAAGGGGAAGGGTAAGACTATGGGTGGAACCCCGTGAGAGAGAGGTAAATCTTTTAGGGACCTTTTCTCTTTTCATATGACTCTCATCTCTCTACTTGTTCGTGGTTATAAATTACTCACCCACTTCTGTCTCCTCGTAAGTGTCTTTCATCAGTAGTCTCTCCGTAGTCTCCCCTTCTTCCTCTTTGGGTTCAGAACTACTTTCTCTATGACTTGTTATAGTTTCATAAAACCGGGACGTTCGATACTACTATGTAAGACGGGTACCTCAAGTGTTCAATAAAGAGTCTCTTCACTCTCCTAAAGCTCATAAGGAACCCGAACCTTACTTCCCTTTGAAAGTACGCCGTCCTGGGTTCCGTTGTAGACCCTGTTGAGATTCGAGTCGATTCGATTCAGTGAAGTCGGCACAGACTGAGACACGCTGGGGTATCTACCGTCGGGTGGTCCGAGGGGGCAGGGACCCTAAGAGGTCCGTTCTTGTGACCTCACCCAACGGTAAAGGAAGAGGTACTTTTATAAGGTATTTACTTAAAGTCATTGAGAATTTGTAGGGTGTTTTAAAGGATTCTTGGACACTCTCATATTATGGACCGTTAGGAGAGATTTTGTCTTTAAGTGGATAGACGATGTAATGACGACTACTAGACTTTACATGTACTAGAGATTTTTTATTGTCATGACTTATTTTGACTTTCCTAGTAAGTTCAAGGATGTATTATGGTTTCATAAATAGGTCCTAATGACTTATTTAGTGTCGTTAAACCATAGGAAAAGTCTTTTTTTTAGAGTTGAGTCCCCTCCTTATAAACTCTACGTTTTTCTTATACATAAAGGAGAAGTTCTATTCATTATTCCTTCTGACGTCCCATCGGTAGACCTCAGACTCTACTGGATTTTGAAAGTAGAACGTCCTTTCTGATCTTTTGTTCCAGATCTATGGTGACCCAAAAGGTAGACAAGGTTTTCCTGTAACAACACACCGTACGACAGTCTTTGACTCAAGACCGTAAGAAAAAGAGCAAAGGTAAAGAATTTTTTTTAAAGAAAAAATTTGGAAGATCCGTCAACACTCAACCGGTTCTCTGTCTAAATTTACAGAAGTGTAAAGACGATTTTATCAGAGACCTCACTAATACGGAAAAAACCGGACCGATACCACCACCGTGACTATAGGATTGAGATTCTAAAAATTTTTAATTCTAGATAACCAAAAAACTACTAAAAAGTGAAATAGAAACCAAAAGTTCTCAAACTTACACTTCACAAAGAAGAGAGACTTTTAGTCGAGAACCGCTGGGGTACCTGACATCGAACGGTACCGAGGAGACAGGTACCTTAAGAGGTCCGTTCTTATGACTTCACCCATCAACAAAGGAAGAGGTCCCCTTAGAAGGGTTGGGTCCCTATCGTAGGTCCAGAGGGTGTAATGGCCGTATAAGAAATGGTAGACTCGGTGGTTCCTTCGGGCTCTTATTACCTTGCCCACCGGATAGGGAAGAGGTCCCCTAGAAGGACTGGTTCCTTACTTTGGTTCCAGAGGACGTAACGTCCGGATAAGAAATGGTCGACTCGATGGTCCCTTCGGGGTACACAGATACACCCCACACACATACACGTGCGTACGCACGTACATAAATCACACATGTCAAGAGACAAAGACCCTAGACACCAAACTGTTGAAGATAATAAAAACTTTTTAAGAACCGGTAATAGAGAAGTTTACAAAGGAAACGAAGTAAGAAAGAGAGGAGAAACTATATAGATAATGTGTATGTAACCTGATAAAATATTAATAAATAGTGAATCTATAAGACAAGATAAAAAAGAAAAAAGTGTAAAAAGGAAACTTAAGAGTCAAGTCAAGTCAACGAGTCAGTGCAGGTTGAGAGACGTTGAGGTGTCTGATGTCGTGTGGTCCGAAGGGACAGGTAGTGGTTGAGGGTTTCGAACGAGTTTAAGTACAGGTAGTTCAGCCACTACGGGACAGTAGGGGAGGAGGAGGAAGGAAGTTAGAAAGGGTCGTAGTCCCAGAAAAGGTTTCTCAGTCAAGAAACGTAGTCCACCGGTTTCATAACCTCAAAGTGGAGGATGTCGACAGGAAGGTCACTTATAAGTCCTTATTAAAGGAAATCCTGACTGACAACCTAGAGGAACGTCAGGTCCCCTGAGAGTTCTCAGAAGAGGTTGTGATGTCAAGTTTTCGTAGTTAATAAGTTACGAGTTGAAAGAAATATCAGGTTGATAGAGTAGGTATGTACTGATGACTTTTTTGGTATCGAAACTGATCTACCTGGAAACAACTGTTTCATTACAGAGACGAAAAATTATACGATAGATCCAAACAGTATCGAAAAGAAGGTTCCTCGTTGACAGAAAATTAAAGTACCGACATCAGTAGTAGATGTCACTAAAACCTCGGGTCTTTTATTTCAGACAGTGACAAAGGTAACAAAGGGGTAGATAAACGGTACTTCACTACCCTGGTCTACGGTACTAGAATCAAAAAACTTACAACTCAAAATTCGGTTGAAAAAGTGAGAAGAGAAAGTGAAAGTAGTTCTTCGAGAAATCAAATAAAGAAGAGATCAAATCAAGGCGGTATTCCGACTACAGTAGACGTATAGACTCCAATAACTATAAAGAGGACCGTTGGAACTAAGGTCGAACACGAAATAGGTCGGACCGTAAAACGTACTATATGAGACGTATATTCAATTTCCTCGTCCCAATGTTATATGTTGGGACTACCTGAGGAAAGGGTTAAACCTACCTAGGTCAGACAACAAGGTGCAGGTCAACATTCACAACTAAGAACTGGACGTATGTCTAAAGAGTCCTCCGTCCAGTCTACCCATAAGGGTAGAGAACTTTTTAAAAGGTCAAACAACACCAGGTATGACAGTTTCCGAAACCTCATCAAGTCTATATCTTTATCTATAAAAAGACCTTGAGAGAACGAAAAAACTACTAGGTTGCCCACAACCGTTCAACTACAGACCAAGGAGACGGAAAAGATTTAGGTCGAACTTGTAGACCTTCAAGAACCAAGTGTATGACAAGTTCGGACCGATCCTCTTAAACCTCGTAATGAAACGATCTCACACTCTACTCGTGTTAACACGTCATCAAACTCGTAAGAAACCGTAACGGAAAGAAACCCTAACCTTACGTTTGACTGGAAAAGGTCAGAACACCGGTCACGACTCAAAAGGTTTAAACGACCGTATAACTCACTTCATGAAAGTGTCTCAGTAGAAAATCCTAAACTTTGTCGAGTCAACTTTACGGTAGTGGAGGTGATCGAAACAAGTACCACTACGAAGGATTCCGGGTGAACTGAAGTGTAAGGTCCTACAGACCGAGAACCACTCACTAGTTTGTAACACCAATAGACCCAGAACTTCTAGAAAAAACACATCAAGAAGACACATAAGAAAGGTGGACAAGAATTATCGAAGACGAAAACAATCCAGGTATGGTAAAGACAAGAAATAACACGGGTAGAAACGTACTCTATAAGGGAACCATAGTGATCAAAAGAACTTCTCGAGAGACGATTCAGTGAAGTCAGTACAGGCTGAGACACACTGGGGTGTCTGCCGTCGGGTGGTCCGAGGGGGTAGGGACCCTAAGAGGGCCGTTATTGTGACCTCACCCAACGGTAAAGGAAGAGGTTACGTACTTTCACTTCTCACTTTTACTTTTCATTTTAACTTCAACGAGTCAGCACAGGTTGGGAGTCGCTGAGGTACCTGACGTCGGAAGGTCCGAGGAGGTAAGTACCCTAGAAGGTCCGTTCTCATGACCTCACCCCACGGTAACGGAAGAGGTCCTCTCGAGAGATCAGAAAGGGTAAGATAATAAAAGGAGACAAAGAAACGTAACTAGTGACTCCTTCGGAAAGAATAGAGAGACACGATAAGAAACCTTGAGACGCAAGTTTACGCATATAGAAAGGAAAAGAGGAAACAAAGAGAAGAAAAGAGTCGATTCTGGAGGAGTCTGTTGGTAAAACGGAAAGAAAAAGAACCCCTACCAGAACTAGTGACGGATGACATGTTATAGTACTTGGAGACAGGTATCAAGAAGTCCGTGAGATAGTCTAGATTAGGGCACTTAGATAAACAGTGAAGGTGACATATTAGTGTTTCCTAAACTAAATCCAGTATGGACTTACCAGATCACCAAAATGGATGAAAGAAGTTAAATTCAGACTTAAACCGTTATTCCTCAAGTACTAGACTCGGTGTCAGTCGAGGAGGAACAAAACAACTGACATATCTCGAAGAGGTTTTACCCGTTCAGTTCAGGTTTCATTTTTTAGTGGTCTTTAGTACAGTCCTATTCAAATCCGTGTTCTTAGTCGAAAGAGTGTACCGAACTATTAGATTTGGGACTTCTATAGAGTGTAGAAGAAGTAGGTAGGTACGTGACTATCCGTGGATGCAACAAAGGTATAGAGACGAAAACATTTATTACGACGTCGCTTGTACCCTGACTAAATAGAGAAGTTTTAGGCCAGAAGTAAAGGAAACCCATAGATGGGTCTTCACCCTAAAGACAAGTATTCCATCATGACAAAAATTAAAAAACTCCTTTTAAGATACTACAAAAGGTATCACCAACTTGGCTAAATGCAAGGGTGGTTGTGTAAACGTAAGGGAAACGAGGTGTAACAGTTATCGTGACTGTTCTATAAAACAGAAGAACTATTATCGATAAGATTGTACACACTACGTTTCAGAGTAATACCAAAACTGAACGTAAAGGAACTACTAATAGTTACAATTGGTGATAAAAGGTACATGGACAACCGGTAAAAAGTACATGGACAACATGGTACAGAAGAAATCTTTTCGTATATAAATCAATAAGATGGGTCCAAAATTAGTCTGACAAACAAAAAACGTTAACTTAAGACTCAACGAATGTATAAAACATATAATTGGGGAATAGACTATGTACCAAACGTTACGTACCAAATTTTTGAAATAAAAGGTAAGACATCCAACAGAAAAGTAAAGGAAGTAACAAAGAAAACGACACGTTTTCGAAAATTTGAACTACATCAGGGTAAACAGTCAAAAACGGAGACGACAAACACTAAAACCACAGTATAGGTTTTTTTGTAGTAACGGTTCTGGCTACGACTGTTCGAAGGTGAGATGTAAAAGAGGATCCTCAAAATGTCATAGTTCAGAGTACCAATTTAGAAAATAGGTAAACCTCACTGAAAAGTACCCAAAACATTCTACCCCTAGATTAAAGTAACGAGATGTACACAAACAAGTCAAAAGGGTCATGGTAAACAACTTCACTGATAGGAAAGAGGTAACCCATGAGATCTGAGGGAACAGTTTATAATTAAATGACATATCCGTTCTCAAATTATAGACCCGAGAAATAAGATCAGGTAAGGTAACAAGATACTTAGACAAAAACACGGTTACGGTATGAGAAAAATAATGACATAGAAACATCATATCAAACTCGTCCTTTATACTATGGAGACTGAAACAAGAAAAAAGGATTCGCAACAAAACCGATAACCCCTAGAAAACAATAGGATGTGTTTAAAATCCTAAAAAGAAGGATAAAGCTACTTCTTATTGTGACATTCAACTACCCCTGACTTAGATACCTACTAATCCCCATATATCCGTTAAAATTGTCGTAATTAACAGGGTTAGGTATTTGTGTCTTACGGGAAGTTAAACAAATACAGTAGAAGTTAAAGAAAGTCGTTTTAGAACATCAAAGTCAAAGAACCAATTTGAATATGGATTCATAAAATGACAAAAACTTCGATACATTGACCTTGTCAAAAAATTTAAAAGAAAAAGTCTACAAGGTAGTAATAATATGTCTTTTCGTTGACTAAAGACATACAACTAAAACATCGGATGTTGAAATGACTTTAACAATTAATCAAGGTTTTCAAAAAACCAACTCAGAAACCCTAAAAGACATATGGTTTAATATAGTAGACGTTCACCACTCTTAAAATGAAGAAGGAAGGACTAGACCTATGGTAAATAAACAGAACTGATTAACAGGATCGATCCTAAAGACCATAACATAACTTATTCTTACCACCCTTACCCCTAGGAAAAGTACAAGGACTAAAAGTTGAAAAGAGGTGACTCATACAATCGACACTTAAACAGTATATGCTGGAAGTAACACAACTCGACATTAGGAAGATATGGGTTAAAAGACTTAAAAAAAGAAAAAAAAAATTAGTACTTTCTTACAAAACAGTCCACGAAAAGGACGTAGATAACTCATTAGTCCACTAAAAATAGAAAATAAAATAATTATTTAGTATAACGTAAATAACTAAATGTATACAACTTGGTGGGACGTAGAGTACCTATTTAGGATTTACCGATACCACATATTCCATTAGGACCGGAACATCTTACTCAAACTTTCATAAGGAAGGGGGAGTTAAAAACCCTTCTAAAACTCTTCCTAACCATTATGAACAAGAAACTTACAAACCACTTCGAAAGGTCACTCGAGTATACAAAGACCCAAAAGATACATCCCTCCAAAAACTAATAACTAATTTGGAGAACAACAACCAAATAAGTCGAAAAGACAATGAAGTACTAAGTCAGAACCATCCAACACACGAAGATCTTTAAATAGGTGAAGAATTCAATAGATTAAAAAACCGTATAGAAATAAGTATTATCAGAGAATACTAAGACACACAAAGACATCAATCAACATTACAGAGGAAAAAGTAAAGATTAAAATATATAAACTTAGAAAAGAGGAAAAAAGATTTTTTTTTTTTTGTTGATTTACGAACACTTAAAACAAATTGAAAAACTTCTTGGTCTAGAACCAAAACAGTTAGGAAAGATAATAAAAAGACAACAGATAAAATAAATGAAGGTAATAACTAAGACTAGAAATAATAAAGGAAGGGAGACGCTTGAAACTCAAATTAAAACAAATCAACGATTCTACACAGACTAAGAAAACACTGGGGTACCTGACATCGGACGGTCCGAGGAGACAGTCACACTAAAAAGAGTCCGTTCTTATGACCGTATCTAACGGTAAAGGAAGAGACCCCCTTGAAGGATTGAGTCCCTATTTTGAGTGTAGAGGAGGAACCGTACCTGAGATGGTGATTTGGTCGTCCCTCATTCGGGATCAAGAAGAAAAAGATCAAGGAACTTCGTATTTAATTCCAATAAAAGTTAGAAAGATTAAAGAATTATTTACTTGAATAACGATAACTAAAAGAAGAGTCTTGACGAAAACGACGTAGGGTATTCACAACTATACCACACAAAGATAAAAGTAAACAAATCTCTAGTAAAGGGGGTGGAGCGGGGAGGAAACTGGTTAACCAACAAATCTTTATACAAATCAAAGGTATTTAAACATTTTAAAGGTCGAAAGGAGTCGACAACTGAAGATAAAAGTATGGTGACATTAGTCTTTTCTTCAACCTAACTCAATTTAGAAAAAGTAGGGACGTGAAACTTGGATACACACAGAAATCTCGACTTTGTTTCAAGAATATCCGTCATGTACTCATCTAGAACAAGAAAAGGAAATAGAAAATTTAGGTAAGACGGTGAGATATAAAACACTAACCACTTAATTTAGGTATATAGAAATCGTACTGATAACTATATATCACTAAATGAGAACGGTAGAATAGTAAAGGTGAGGTCATCAGAACGGACCTCTTAAGGTACCTGTCTTCTCGGAACGTCTGATATGAGGTACCTCAACACCTCAACCTGTACTGACTTACTGATTGTGATGATGTAGATAGTAAACGGAAGACCATAAAAAACATAGTAAAAAAAGGAAAGAGAAAGATAGAGTCTTACCAACAAAATTTCGAGGAGTAGTTTTTACTGATTCTCAATCCGGGATTGATACTGATCCCAAAATGTGTTCGGTCTTGGTACGGTACTATTGTACTAAAGGTATACAAGAAGAGTAGTGATCAAGTTAAACGTCAGAAAGAAGCACGATTTAAAAGTGGTGTCCATTATAACCATAAACGAAAAGGACTCCGATATGACAAACGTTGTGTTTGTACTAAAGTTAAAATACTGATAGTATTGGTAAATACCGTGTTAGGACGGTACAAGAAGTCACAAAAGAGTGAAGATACAATAATGTATTTACATCCAGACAAAAGATAAGTCTGTATGGAACGTCGATTGGAAGTCTACACAAACTTTGGTTTTGAAGAAAACTAATTTACGAAACCGAGATGTTAATTATTAAAAGAACAGATTGTGAGTATGAAAAGGAGTTAAAAATTAAGGTCAGTGTTTGAGTTTCGAGAAAAAGACAATCCAACCGGTTTTTCAAATTTTGGGTTTGTTTAAAAATCGGTTAGGTTATGATACGATTATGCTCACTTCCTGTCCTACAAAAACACGACAAAAATATGACAGAGAACGTACCTCGAACACACCACTGGGTTCCAACTTTTTCGTCTATTTTGGTTCCTCCAGAACCTTACGTCCTTACCTTTTTGGTTTGAGAATAACTGGAATGGAGGGTAGGGGTTTCTACATTGATAATTACTTAAAGTCCAGGAGGACCGGTCATATAGGACAGAGGAGAGGAAGGAGTATATCGCTCTTCCATAACGGAATGAGAGGAGGGGGGGGCGGGGTTGGTTATATGGATGGAGTGGGTTAGTCGTTTACTGGACATTCTGGGGATAGGGCGAGGAATGTGGGTCCCATATTTTTACTTAGTTCTTGAGGACAAGTGACAGCCGAGAGGGACTGATAGTCCTTCGGCCGGGTGACACGACCGTCGGTGAGAGACGAGGGGTGAGAGTATTTGAAATAAGAAGAAAGTAGGACGGAGCACAGACCTTTAAGAAAAGGTTGGACGCGGGTCTGGTGTTGTAAAAACCACCGGGTATGGCCCTGGAACCCCAGAGAAGGGGGTAGAGGAACAAAGAGGAAAGAGTACCCCTGGGAGACGTTTGTCCGTTCCCGATACCTTCGTTGACTCCTTGAGCCCGATCCCAATGGAAGACCACACAAGGTTTCCGGGGCGACGAGTGACACGGGGTCATCGACGACGGACTTACCCACTCCCAGAGAGAAAGAAGAAGAAAGGCTGACTCCTGATCCGGTTGGTTACGACACACCCGTACCCAGTAATTTTCGGTAATCCCGGGGACGGTGTGCTTCTGAGGGCACACTCCTACTCCCCCTGTACCTTACCTAGTGCGGTATTCCCGTAGGCGGGGGTTGTTCTGTTGAAGACACGTGGTACAGTCTGTGGCACCAACTTCGTTTTGTCTCTAGTGACAGGGGACCGGTGGTGGAGGGGCTATCCTAAAATTCCCCCTTAGGAGTCAAGAGAAAGACGGATGAGAACGGAGGAGAAGGAACCGGGCCTAACCGAGGTTTCCTGGAGTGTCTGGGGTTCAGTAGGACCTTTGACGGAGGTGAAGGGTCTCCTAGAAGATTACCACTCAGTTGACCGACCACCGGTCCTAGAGGGGCAGACGGGGACCGTGGAATCAACGTGCCAGAATACCAAATATGACCGGTGGAGAGTCAGCCTACACTGACAGTCCTACCAACTGTAAAACGGAGTCAGTGCCCCTACGGAAAACGGTCAACCACTGAGAGTCATGGGGGCAAGATACCGTATATCCGATTCCTACCCAAGACCATGCAGAACCCTCGGAGGGAGTCTGTGCGGGGAACCGACATAGGAGTCCTTGACCTTCTACAAACTGAGTCTGTTAGAGTCCTTTTTAAAACATCGAGTAGGACCGGTGTTATGTTTAATCCCTTAATTCTTGTCACCGGAGAACTACCCTGTAATTTGACAATTGTGTTAGGTGGTTGAACTGGAGATAACAACCTCTGTACCTTTTCTAAGACTCCAAGGAATATAAGTCCGGAAGGACCGGGAGTCGGTCTTAGACCCGAACTTCTTCTATACAACGCACACGGATAGGTGATGTCGAGATAACGGAGCGCAGAGGGGAGGTGGAGGAGAATGTGGTCCATAAGATCTACTGGGAAGGATAGGGACTAGAGTGGGAAGAAGAGTTGGAAAACACGGTGTTAGGGGCGGAGGGATAGGTCACCGTCTAGAAGAAAGAGGAGGGGCATGAGCTAGAGGTTGTCGGGTCGTGAACCTCGGTTCAGGGTTATACGAGGGGGTTCCCTTCAACGATTACCTCTGAGTCCGTGACAGTCTCAGGTACAGGGGAAGGGATACAAACTGGAGTGCCGTTTATCCAAGAAAATCAGTCCTGGGATAGTGGAAATGGTCTCTTAACGTCCGGGAGTGGTATCGGAAACTTGATTGAACCGTTCTATAAGTGTATTAAGATTGATGAACAACGTGGGTATTTCTTTTCTCGTCCTAGACCCGAAATCGAGTCTGAACCCGTCTACTCCGTGTGCGAGTTTTGGGATTACTTTTTTCCCGTCCCTGTCTCCGTCAGGGAGTCCGTCTGGGTCCTACGTTTATGGTTCGTTTACTTTTACCCGGTCGTCCACCTGAATGATCCTCTTTAATGTGCGGAAGAACAGATGATCTTCCGTACTTTTATCCGTTAATAGTTTGGACAATTAATATTATTTGAATCCCTTCAATACGTCCTTGGAAGACTCTTGGGTCGGGAAAAGGTCCGGGTTAATCATCTTCGACACTCTTTTATGTGGTTAGATCTGGGTCTCTGAGGGTTTCCTGTCCGGTAAGAACGTCAGGTGAAATATTCAGTCCGTAGGGACCTGTCATCTGTTTTCAATGTTTTTGGGGTGTTTGGGATAGGAGACAAAACGAACTATACCGGAAATTCCATAAATTGTTGTCCCTCCTTTGAAGATCCCTATACGTCCTTGTCTTCCTCCTTCTTTTTAATTTCACTGTACGAGTCCTGTACCGAGAACGGTAATCAGTCAGGGAGGGTACCGTCCCTAGTTTCCCACGAGGAGGGGGAAGAGTCTTTAGAGACTACTGAACGAAGGTCACACCAGTCGGTCCCGTGTGACAGTCCTTGACGGTACGAGGTAGTGGGTATGGAGAACGGGAATGACAGTGGTCTTCCCGGTGACCTTCTCCTCAACAGGGAGGACGGGAGTCCACCCGTCCGGTTGTGGTGACGGTTGGTTTTGGTCCCCATGAAGCCCTGAACCGTTAGTCTCGGTTTCAACTTCAGTCGAAGGTGACAGCCACCATCAACTGGTAGTTCTTGTCCTCGGTCTGACGTAAACCCCAGAACTGAAGGACCTCCGTCTACCGACTTCCACGGGCCCCGAATCAGATGTCCGAGGGTTTAAGGGATATTTTGGCCTCCTCGGGACCCTCTGGGACTTACACCACCCCCGGTAACATTGGAAAGACTAACTGTGGTCCCGATGAAGAAGTCGGGATTGAAGGAAGAGACCCGGGTGAATGATAAGGAGTTGGGAGGATTGTCCCTGTCTGCCTGTCGGAAGGATACGGACAAAGAGAGGGGAGGATGGAACAAGGGCACCTTTTTGAGACAAGTGGGTGAGGAATCAGGAGGGTTGGACGGGGGATGGGGACGATCCGGTTCTAGATAATTGATTTGAATTTCGATGGAATAGTAAATGTACCGAAATTGTTGGTGGTACCTTGGTCAGGATGGATTTTAAGGTGGGTTATAGGAATCCACGGTCTCAGGACGAGGTCGTCGGTCCCTTAGTTGGACTTCTCTACCTGCCACAGTCGCTACTCCGTCGGAGAGTCAAAAGAACCTGACGGATAAATAAAGTTTAAATTCTAAAAGAAAATATGCAAATGTTTTCGTAATCCAGTCTCCAAACTGTAAAAGTCAAGGGCGAGTGGGTCTAAATAATAGAGGTATTTAGTGACGACGAGAAGTTTGTCTCAAGGACGAAGTCACTAAGAGAACCTTAGTCGGAATGGAAGATAATAGATGAAGGAGACTACACCGGATATCAATTGAACACTAAGGTAACATTGGGTACGATGTAAGGGGTCAAATGATGAATAGAAGGATTTAGGACAAACGGGGATTGTAGAACTCGAGTGATAGAGAATTTTTCCGAAGATCGATATCACAGAGATTTTTAAGGATTGGAGATATTCGAGATCATTTTATACGATTGAAATGTTGTAAGGAATTTAGAAATTGAAGATTGATAAGATTCGGGATTTAAGTCATTTGAGGAAACGGTATTTGTAAAAGGAGTGTGTATCCGAAGTCTATCGTTAGGGAGGGTACCGGAGTTCGACACCGGATACACGAGTAGGACCTTGTGAGAAAACATTTTCAGGAATTTGTTTACAGTTACTAATTGAAATACTTAATAAGAGACTCGTTTCGACGTCTTCCGAAACACGGAAGAGTACGAGGAGAGTTCTTGTTATTCGTGGAATTATAAGGAAAAGTCTGTCGAGTCGGCTCCTCTCCTTTTTTGTTCAGTCTTAATGTTCCGGGTTGAGGAAGTAGGGCCCAGGCACGGACGCCTTACTCCTCTTCCCCGACCCCGGCACGAAGGTAAAACAGTCATTACGGATTGCGTCGAGGACTGTAGAGGGGGGAAAAAAATAAAAAATCTCGTATCTGTACTTTGAGTCATCTATCTCGTCTTTGTGAAGCCAACTCATAAGACGTTTCCGTGCCCCGATAATGTGTTTAGTCTTGATTGTCCGTATTCGTGTACCGACGTCATTAGTAATAACGACTTTTCCTAGGTACCCTTTCTATGGAGAGGTCTAAAAGCTTCTCCCTTAATCTTTCGGTAACTCTCCTTTTCAGTCTGAGACGGACGAAGTATAAGACTTATAGGACTACATTGAATCTTTATCGTTATGATTTTAGACTTATTAAGGTCTGTGGATTTTATACTAAGGATTTCGTAAGGGTTCTCACGTACCTGAGTAAGTGAACATCTCCCCATTACGCGTAGGTAAATTTAAGTCGTACCGTGGAATTTCTGTTAAATTAAAAATTTAAACATTAAAGCACGGGGTATTCATCTTGAGGAAGAAGATTTCGTAAATGGAATAAAAGAATAGATATTAAAGGACGAATCATTCTCGATGCCTCTGTAAAAACCTGTCGACTAACTGTTTGCTCCGGTACACGTGAAGAAAACTGTCCCGTTGTCGTCTTTGGCATTGACTACGTTAATACCGTTAGTTCCGTCAATAAGGGTGTTGGTCTCGACGTTACTGAGAGAATCCAGTTCTTTAATTCGGTAATTCAAGTATATTTTGAAAGTCACGTATTAGTAGTTTGGTAACAGGGAGATCAAAATGTCCTTGGTAGTTTATACCACGAACGAAATGTTAGTAGTGTCGGAATATTAATAATATTAGTAAGGGTAGTTGTGTTAAACTATCTTTTGTTGAGTGTGTATATTGTAACATTTGTCAAAGAGGAAGTCTTTGAAGGTTTAGTGAGACTAAAGACCGGTTGTTTTTCCGCATCCCTCTTACATACGTCCGGACATGTTATATAGAAACAAGTAAATTTCCAGATACATTTTAGTGTCCACGGCATCGTCGGTTACGAAAGATATTGAGTCCGACGTACCCTGGACAAGGTGACTTCGAGTGATTTCCTCCTTGGGTAGGTAACCGTACGGTGGATCATTAATGATTTCCGTATCCCTCTTTACTTAATAAGGTACACCTGAATATTCCAAGATGTATTTAGTTCGGGGTAGTAACTAAGTTTTCTATCCCCGTTGCGGTAAGGTAAGCCAGTCTTTTGCAGACCACCGTCGTTACCCTTATCTATTGAAATACCGCATGTACGTAAGAAAGGTTGCTCCTTTCGGTCTTTAAGACGAATACGAAAGGGTCCGAACATCAGAAACAAGTAGTCTCAGACTTCACCCCTCACGTATCGAACCTATCAGGAAATTTACTCCCCGACGGGAAAAATCCCGTAGTTTATCAGAAAGAACACGAGGACCGTAGTCGTCGACATTTCTGGTTTTCAGAGAGAACGGTAGCGAAGAGCCTCTTAGTCATTCGTACGGAAAGTTCCTTCACGATTGCGTAGGTAAGTTTTGGTCTCGACTAGAAACATTTCTCCTTTCATACCATTTCGTTTATCCACCTATTTACCCGTGTGGACTTTTTAACTTCCCTCACGACTGGTGACAAAATTGTAATAATCCTATCTATCTTCGGGGCGGGTTTTCTCTTCATAGTAATTGTTTTTGTACTTATCCGAGTGGGTAGGTTAGTTGTCCGACCTTTCTTCCACCTAATCCGTTTATCCGGGTTACTTGAAAAAGACGCGACCTCCCAGAGCCGACTGTTCGGTTGTGTCGTTCGTATCGGTGTTTGTAATAGTATCCTCACCGGAGTATAAAGGGGGAAAGATAATTAAGAAGTCGGACGACTCACTCTGCAAAGTCGAGCGGGGTTCGACCATGACACGACCTCCACCAAATTCATGTTACTGGCGCTACTCCACCCCGTCTTATACCAACTTGAGCTAGTCGGACAGAGAGGACTTCACGGTCCACGAACTACGCTACATGATCACCACTTCGGAGTCCACTTCCCAGGGAGCGGGAAACCGCAAGGGAGCCGAGGGAGTCCAGACCTGAGCTGCTCGAAGACCAGAGGGGTAGACAAAAACCAGGGCCTGAGGTCCTGAAGTCCCTAAAATCATTGGAGTCCGTAAGCTTGTCCTCTTCATCTTAGGACACCTTTGTGTGTTCGTATGGGAGAGGGTGTTCAATCGTCATATAGACCGGGAAAGGTGAGAGGACATTCCTTCAGAAAAGTGAATTGGTCTCCGGCTCAGTATCGGGGAAGTCCTTAGGTCACAGAGGAGTAACGTCAGACGGGGACACACAGGTTCAAATTTACTAATTAATGTTTGTTTCGTACCACATTTTATACTACACCTCTCCTTATAAATTTAAGAGACACAGAATTAAATCGATAGACTGAAAAATTTCAGACCACGCGGGAAAGGTGATACCTAACCGGAACCCCTAATATTCCATGAGGACAACTTACATGATACCTTTTAACAACTATTTTAGAGAATTTTCGTCGTCTTCATATTGCACCCCGTAATGGACAAAAGTAGACGAGTCCCTCAGGATAAACCCTTTTCGTAGCTTTGTCCACGACTTAATATAGAGAACGACGAAATGGACGAGATCGTCTCCGATATTGTTGTAATCTTTTCTATAGGTGCCATTGTAGGTGCTTCCTGTCAAAAGGTTTCCGGTCCTATACTCAATGTAGGTAAACGGTCTCGTGTAATCCGGATTCCGGAGCCCCTAATTAAGGATTACCACCTCTACCTAATTTACAACCCGTTAAACCTGCATTGATAAACAGATCGACGAAGGGATCCCTATACTTTAAGTATGGAATTTGGTCGACGTAAAACTATCACTTAAAACACTCTTACAAACCGGAACAATTAGAAAACTACATTCAAATTTCGTTAATGAAATCAATTACGTAGACGGTTTCGTCAAGGAAGTACATTTCCCGGCCCGTTCGACCTTACCCGAGATTATACAGGGTGTTTTATAAAGAATAGAGATACGAATTAGAGGAAGACACTTAGTTTATTGTTCCTCTTCTACCATCAGAATAAAAGGCCTTATAATCGTCAGAGTTATACTCCTTTGTTGGGATGTTATATAGTCCTCAGTCAGTTTTCTAAACACCAGAGAGTTTACAACTTTTCGGGTTTATTGGCGGGAGTTGAGTCGAGAGACCCGGCTACAGAGAAGTCAATGGACTTGTACCCTAAAAGGTAGTTATTAACACTGACGAAATGGTAATCTCTTTAGTAGATACTTTTGATTTTAACGAGGAAGGTTTCCAACTTATCTTTTAAAGAAGCCTTTTTAGTGACCTACACAAAAGTTTTTTACGTTATCCCCCGAACTCCCGTTTACTTTGTTTTAAACTGAGGACTTTAGATAGTCCCGTTGAACAGTTAGTAGTGATAAAACATTTTCTTTAACGTCAACTGGGAATAACTTACCTTAGTGATATAAACGATGAAGAAAAGGTTTTTCAAGGTGTGAAGAAAAAGATGGAAAATATTAATTAACACGGTAGTTCGACCCTATTCTATTTTGATAAAAAGAACCCCAGTGACCATCTACCTCGGTAAGGTTACCCGGAAGAACGGTGTTCGTAGGACATCTACATACGAGACACCGTTCTTATTAATTTAGGGTAGGAGACCATTATAATTAGGATGCATTGACTAGTAAATTTAGGAGTAGGTAAAATTGCTCTCGGCTAAGACGGAGTGATCAGTTGAAAGAGAATCTTGACCCTAATCCTAGCGAAAAATTCGTTAGTTTATTTCCGAAATATAGACGTCATCAGTCAAAATTTACACCCACATAGGTTAATTATAGGGGATTATTAAAGACCTTTAGTAAATTTCAATCATTTACTAGAGAGGTGTCGACGTTTCCCCGTACTGAGTACCATACCCATAAATTATGGGAGGGATTTATTCTTTTTCCTCCTAAATGAACATAGAATAGACCTCGATAGAAATTTGGGGTCGAAAGGTTCCGGAGTTAGTTAAGTCTATTTTAAACAACGTTGTTCCGAGACAGGAATACTCGACGGTTTTATATCTGGGTATATTACATAGTTTATATCTAGAAATATGAAAGTAGATTGTAAAACGTGTCGGACCAGATGTTTAAAGACTGTGTTCCACCCCGATAAAAAGTAAGGGACTCCGTTTTGGAAAGTAACTTTGGAAGATACGACGACGACGACGATTCAGTGAAGTCAGCACAGGCTGAGACACGCTGGGGTATCTGCCGTCGGGTGGTCCGAGGGGGCAGGGACCCTGAGAGGTCCGTTCTTGTGACCTCACCGAACGGTAAAGGAAGAGGTTACGTACTTTTATTTCCGAGGAGATAGGTACCCTAAAAGGTCCGTTCTCATGACCTCACCCAACGGTAACGGAAGAGACCTTTGGAAGATATCCCGACAAATTTTAATCGACTTCCCTCTGACTTCCGTTTGGTAAGGTTAGAACTAGTCGGTCTCCTTACCATTTCTTTGTTAGGACATCTAGATATTGATAGGGTAATATGACTTTTCCGTGTCGGTGACCCCTTCCCTCCGGACCGACCTCCCGGGGGTACAGAAGGTATCAACGCAAATATCGGGAGTTTAGTACATTGCTAGAGGTAAAAGGACTAAAAAAGAATTGTTGTTTTTATCCTCATAAGGTCCCCGATAATCTTCCGAGATATACCGACCGACAGTCAACAAGGTATCGATTTAGGAGTCGACGGACATCGAAAAGTCGATAATTTCCGGTAACAAGGTGGGTATAGTCTAGTAGTCTAAAGGTCCATTATCCCAACCGTCGTTCTCGTTGTCGGAGATCCTATTTAAACTTATAGGGTCTGGAAGACATAAAAACAATCCTTGGTGGACATTACCACTTTGTTAAGGGACGACTAGAAATGGTTCGGGGAATAGTCCTAATATAGAGTAAACGTCGTAAACTAATCATTGGAAAAGTAGACCCGATATATTTTCGTAAGAGTAGACTCTATTATATAGAGAGGGGGTATTTCTTTTTCCATCACTTCCTTGGTGTATACCTATTTTCCACAGAACACGGGGGAAGAGTAGACTGGTACAGTTTTAAACACTCGAGAATCGTTGGTTCCCGTGACTGCGATAAGGATGGTTCGGCCGTGACCAGTTCACACAGCCGGTCCTACTCCCGGTTACAAAAGGTCGTTACATTCTCTGTAGACGAGGTCATAGATTGTCGGGACTGTAAAATAAAGGAACTTAATTTTCTAGAAAGTTTCCGGTTCTTCGACATTAAAGGACGTGGGGTTTTCGATCTAGTGACCTAGGTTTAGGAGACCCCGGGGATTGAACTCTTCAGTTCCAAAGAGGACAGACTATTATTCCATTTTCGTTTTCGACACGATAAGAAACTGGAAAGAATTAAACGTGTCAAAATCATCCACCACTCTAGTTTTGAAATTAAAAGGGTCATTTAGTCTCAGATGATGTGGTCCGTGGTGACTTTAAGGAACTTCCCTTTCACTCGATGCGGGATCGTGTTCAGGATGTTACGGAAGTCCATCCCCCGGTCGGTGAGGGTAACCTTAACCTCATTGGCCGTGCAGTCCCCAATTATAACAACGTCACCACCTTGACTCCAGGTCAGGACACCATGGACCCCAACGAGACTCATCAAGACTCTGTCCTGTTTCCCTTATTTTCCTAAGTTGCGTCGACGAGGATAACAAGCCTCTTCCGTTACCGTTGGGTGAGGTCATGATAACGGACCCTTTGGGGACCTGTCTCCTTGGACCTTCCGACGTCAGGTACCCAAGAGCTTCAGTCTGTGCTGACTCGCTGAAGTGAAAGTGAAAGTACGTAACCTCTTCCTTTACCGTTGGGTGAGGTCACAAGAACGGACCTCTCAGGGTCCCTACCCCCTCGGACCACCCGACGGCAGATACCCCAGCGTATCTCAGTCTGTACTGACTTCACTGAATCGTCGTGGTCGTCGTCGTCGGGGATAACAACAGGTCCCGACGCCGACGGAGACGACGGGCAAAGGGACTTTGACCCTATTTAATCGAAGGACATGAAGCCCCCACTCGCATCAGGGTAGGAATACTTTAAATCTAGACGTCAGAAAACGGGTTTCTGTGGGAAAGACCGTAGTCCCTGTTTCACGAAAACCCCCAACCATAATCAGACATAACCGTGTCGGACAACAGGGACGAACCGTCCTGTAACGGCCGTTTTTGCGGGGTAAACCGGTGTTCTCTTTGTAAAAAATAAACATCTTAGGAAAGGTAATCCTAATTAGAAAAAAAAAAAATCGGACCCACTCCGGGGGGACTCCCCCAAAAAGGTTCCTCGTCCGAGACATATAACACGTGCGCAGACGAAATTTTCGAGGAAACAAATATTTTTTGATAGAAAGAGTCAGAATCCGTTACGAGACCCTCCGAAACCTCCGTTTCATCCCTTGAGGACCCGGGACCCTCCGTGTTCACCTCCACCACCACTAACGGAATTTAGTCTTTCACCACCTATTTAAAATTTCCAAACGCATCTCCCCCTCCCCCGAGCGGTCCCGTGGGTCGACGTCTCAGGACATTCGGGAGACGAAGGAGCCGTCCAACTCGTGTCAGAGGGAGGAAAAGAAGTAGTTACCGTCTTTTGTATTAGACGTGTTTTCCATCTCTGTGTGGTAGGTGGCGGTATCGGAGAGGGTATCCGATAGATTGTCGGAGTACTGCCCCCAGGTCCTGTAAAGATTAGTATAAGGTGTCTCGTTTTCGTAGATGTCCTTTGAGAAGACCGGGTACGTTACATATTTTGTTTGCATCTTTAAATCTGTCAGAAGGACAGGAATGAAATTACTGAGATACCCGATTGTATACTTCATTATAAAGTTATTTGTAAACAGATAAGAATCTACGTCTCTTTGGGTAAAAAGTCCTCTTAAAAGAATAAGTAAGACATGGGAGGAGTGGGACGGATTTGACGTCTCCCCACGGCCGGTGGGTGTCCATGTTAGGATTGGTAGGGCGCAATGTTAGAGTCTAATGAATGAGAAGTCACAGGGACAAGCCCGCGGTGAACGGCCTCAGGTCGAGGTCGTCGGTCCCTTAGTTGGACTTCTCTACCTGCCACAGTCGCTACTCCGTCGGAGAGTCAAAAGAACCTGACGGACAAATAAAGTTCAAATTCTAAAAGAAAATATGAAAATGTTTTCGTAATCCAGTCTCCAAACTGTAAAAGTCAAGGGGGAGTGGGTCTACATAATAGAGGTATTTAGTGACGACGAGAAGTTTGTCTCAAGGACGAAGTCACTAAGAGAACTACGGAATGGAAGATAATAGATGAAGGAGACTCCACCGGATATCAATTGAACACTAAGGTAACATTGGGTACGATGTAAGGGGTCAAATGATGAATAGAAGGATTTAGGACAAACGGGGATTGTAGAACTCGAGTGATAGAGAATTTTTCCGAAGATCGATATCACAGAGATTTTTAAGGATTGAAGATATTCGAGATCATTTTATACGATTGAAATGTTGTAAGGAATTTAGAAATTGAAGATTGATAAAATTAATAAAGATTCGGGATTTAAGTCATTTGAGGAAACGGTATTTGTAAAAGGAGTGTGTATCCGAAGTCTATCGTCAGGGAGGGTACCGGAGTTCGACACCGGATAGCGAGTAGGACCTTGTGAGAAAACATTTTCAGGAACTTGTTTACAGTTACTAATTGAAATACTTAATAAAAGACTCGTGTCGACGTCTTCCGAAGCACGGAAAATTACGAGGAGAGTTTGTTATCAAGTCAAGTCAAGTCAACGAGTCAACACAGACTGGGAAACGCTGGGGTACTTAGCGTCGTACGGTCCGGAGGGACAGGTAGTGGTTGTGGGTCTCAAGTGAGTCTGAGTGCAGGTAGCTCAGCCACTACGGTAGGTCGGTAGAGTAGGAACCAGTGGGGAAGAGGAGAACGGGGGTTAGGGAGGGTCGTAGTCTCAGGAAAGGTTACTTAGTTGAGAAGTGTACTCCACCGGTTTCATGACCTCAAAGTCGAAATCGTAGTAAGGAAGGTTTCTTGTGGTTCCCGACTAGAGGAAGTCTTACTTGACCAACCTAGAGAAACGTCACGTTCCCTGAGACTTCTCAGAAGAGGTTGTGGTGTCAAGTTTTCGTAGTTAAGAAACCAGGAGTCGAAAGAAGTGTCAGGTTTAGAGTGTAGGTACGTACTGATGACCTTTTTGGTATCGGAACTGATCTACCTGGAAAAACCGTTTCATTATAGAGACGAAAAGTTATACGATAGATCTAACCAGTATTGACGGGAAGGTTCCTCATTCGTAGAAAATTAAAGTACCGACGTCAGTGGTAGACGTCACTAAAACCTCGGGGGTTTTATTTCAGACTGTGACAAAGGTGTCAAAGAGGTAGATAAAGGGCACTTCACTACCCTGGTCTACGGTACTAGTAGCAAAAGACTTACAACTCGAAATTCGGTTGAAAAAGTGAGAGGAGAAAGTGAAAGTAGTTCTCCGAAAAATCAAGGAGAAGTGAAAGACGGTCTTCCCACCACAGTAGACGTATAGACTCCAATAATTATAAAGAGGGTCTTCAGAACTAAGGTCGAACACAAAGAAGGTCGGGTCGTAAAGAGTACTATATGAGACGTATATTCAATTTATTCGTACCACTGTTGTATGTCGGAACTGCATGAGGAAAAGGATAAACCTTGGTCAGACAACAAGGTACAGGTCAAGATTGACAACGAAGGACTGGACGTATGTCCAAAGAGTTCTCCGTCCAGTCCACCAGACCATAAGGGTAAAGAAAGTCTTAAAAGGTGTCAAATAACCCCAGGTGTGTCAGTTTCCGAAACCGTATGAGTTATTTCGTCCTTATCTACAAAAAGACCTTGAGAGAACGAAAAAGGTACTAGGTCGTCTACAACCGTTAAACTAGAGACCAAGGAGACGGAAAAGATTTTGGTCGAACTTGTAGACCTTAAGGTACCAAGTACATAACGACTTCGGACCGAACCTCTTAAACCTCGTAATGAATCGATCACACACTCTACTCACGTTAATACACCATCAAACTCGAAAGAAACCGTAACGGAAAGAAACCCTAACCTTACTTTTGACTGGAAAAGGTCAGGACACCAGTGACGACTCAAAAGGTTTAAGTGACCGTATAACTCACATCGTGAAAGTGTCGTAGTAGAAAGTCCTAAACTTTATCGAGTTGACCTTAAGGTAGTGGAGGTGATCGAAATAAACATCACTACGAAAGATTCCGGGTGAACTGAAGTGTAAGGTCCAACAGACCAAGATCCACTCACTAGTGTGGTAGTACTAATAGACCCAGCACTTCTAGAAAAAACATGTCAAGAAGACACATAAGAACGATGGAGAATTATAGAAGACGAAGACAATCCAGGTATGGTAAAGACAAGAAATACCTCGGGTAGAAACGTACTTTATAAGGGAACCATAGAGATTAAAAGAACTTCTCTAGAGATCAGAAAGGGTAAGACAACAAAAGGAGATAAAGAAACGTAACTAATGAAGGGATCACCGAGCCTGCCATTTCGTAGACGGACGTTACCCCCTCTGAGCCCAAGCTAAGGACCCAACCCTTCTAGGAGACCTCTTTCTTTACCGTTAGGTGAGGTCGTGAGAACGGATCTTTTAGGGTACCTGCCTCCTCGGAGCACCCGATGTCAGGTACCCCAGCGTTTCTCAGCCTGTGCTGGCTCGGTGAAGTAAAGTGACTCCTTCCAAAGAATAAAGAGGAACGATAAGAAACCTTGAGACGTAAGTCTACGAATATAGAAAGGAAAAGAGGAAACGTCAAGCGAAGAGAAGAAAAGTGTCGATAAACATTCAGGAGGGGTCTGTCGGTAAAACGAAAAAACGTAAAGAAAAGGTACCCCTACCAGAACTAGGGACAGAGGACATGTTATAGTACTTGGAGTAAGGTATCAAGTAGTCCGTGAGACAGAGAGGCTAGATCAGGAAATTTAGATAAAGAGTGAAGGTGATATATTAGTATCCCCTAAACTAAATCCAGTATGGACTTACCAGATCACCAAAAGGGATGAAAGAAGTTAAATTCAGACTTAAACCGTTATTCCTCAAGTACTAGAGTTTAAGAGGGTTTGACCTGAAGAGTAGGGTACATTAAGAGGAGCGTTATGCGTCTAGGACCGTTATTTTTTCGGACTGTCGAGAGTCAGGTTCTCAACTCCCGACAATTAGTTCGTCACTAGGTAAAGTGGGTTATCATGGCTTCGGTATATTAGAAAATTCAGTTTAGGGAAGTGTTTGGGTTATAATGAGACAGAAACTGGAGTTTCTACGGAAGAAGACGCAAGGTCGGGTGGGACTGAGGGTTAAAAATAAACGGAAACTTACCTTTCTGGGTTAATGATTTAAATGGGATGTTGAGAGGACCTGTCAAGACGGAGTCCTCAAATCTCTGTCAGGAGTAAACAAGTCGGTTCGTAATCGTTTCCTGGAAAGTAGAGATTGTAACCTCCCTCTTTCGACGAATGAGGTTATACAACTCCTAGAAAATTAGACATCAGGTCTATTTGATTGGAGTCTATGATAATAAGATCAAGAATTTGTAAATCGTCTTACTCCCATGGGCCATAGGGGTCGGTTCCGTGTCTAATGGAGTGTTGTTCAGTGAAAGAACTCCGACTATAATTGGGGTCCTTTTTCCTCATAGTGGGGACTAGCTTCCTTCAATTAGAGTCTGTACTGGTACGGTCGGTGATTTGTTGTCGAATCTTAGAAAAATCCTTACTGCTTGAAAACGGTTTAGATCTAGGGGTGAATACGGAATAATTGATTTGGGGAAATGCTACGGGAATTTCCTGGTCTTCTCGACGAGAAACTTACCTGGCGTCTTTACCTCTGTCAAAATTTGTTTATTTCTTCCGGGATTAGTGTCGTGGTCGGAATCCGGATGGACTAAATCGTTTCGGGAAGAGAGAGAAACCAGTACTCTCTTTTCTATACCGAGACCCTCATGATTGGGTCAGGGACCCTGGTAGCGTTACGGGTCATCGTATAGATGGATTTCGCGACCTGTATTACAGAGTCCCTACCGGAGGAACAGATTCCCGTAATCGACGATGACGTGCAGATTGTCTTCTTCGAAGGTTTGAGTGAATGTCAGATGTGAGGAGTGGTCCAGAATCTACAAGAGTTAAGGTTCCGTAAGGCAACCTAAAGTCTCTCGTCTTAAGTGTTCATAGTCCGAAAATCTCCCCGATCTCTATAAGTAGTTTGGAACATGGTGAGATTTAGGACGGTGGAAAAACGGACTAGGCTTAGGATTTCGAAGAGGTGAAGATGTAAGAACAAATATTTATTAACTGGTTCGGATGTTACGATCCGGTCTGAACGCTCTATGGCGAAATGGGTTGGGTCTACATCTTACCAAATGACAACCGTCGTCAAGGTAAGTCCTCCCAGTTTTCCAGAGTCCCATACGTTATCAATCGGATTGTCTTTATTATCTCAGTCCGGTTATGAAGTCGGGTTTTCCGTCTTACGTATCGAGATTGATCCCATGAGTTTGATCCTCTCCTTGATGTTCAGTTATAAATGTGTCTAAGTCGTATGTGGAAGGTACATCATGTACTGGTACGTCGGCAAACCTTCCTTTCTCCGGTAATTGGTGTGTATTATGGGGTTAATTTGTACCCGGTCTCTAAGATCTGAATAATCTTCGATATTTTAGAGGGTTCCTTCACCGGTAGTACGTGACGTCCCGTGTAGTTTTCCTAAGTAACCTGTATTCAATTCCTTTATTATTTCGTCTATTTCTTCGGATCTCCCGACGGGCTTCGTGAGATGTCCGAGGAGAGTAGGGTTCAGATCTAGAGAGAGACGGAGTAATGAGGGGGAAACTTGAGTTTCTTCCTGTCTTGATACCCAAATGAAATTAGGGACTTCCTACCGATGATTCGGGTCTGTTGTTTGAAGAGGATGGTCTTCGAAGGGTTACCTTCTATCATTTGGTGGATGTACTCCGGTGGGTGAATCCCCGGTTTAGGAAAAATTTGATTGCCCCTGTTATAAGTGACCTTTTCCTTAGGAGAGTTGGGAAGTTAGATATAGGGTTCGGACAGGATAAACAGTAGTCCAATTGGGTCTCCCCCGGGATTTTGGAGGAGGTAACGAGGTGGGATAGGTTTCCTTTCCTCTGGTTGGTCCTCTTCAAACCGTTTATCTAAGATGAGTGTACGGTGGAACGTTTCCGATATTTATAGAGGACCATTACCATCTGTGGAATTACCCTGCCCCACTTCGGATGGGGTGATTCTGACTCTCCCGTAGACTCCAGTGATACCGGGAACACCTTATATAATATGGATCCAAACTTGAGGGTGCGAGAAATGTTAGTCTATTGCCGGGACGTAAATAAAGGTCAAACTGGGTTCCTCAGGCACTTCGGGATGGTTAATTAATGATAGAAGTGAGCCGAACCGTGGGGGTTCGTACGCCTTTCCATCCTTCTCGGTTAGTTTGGGAGTTTTCCATAAATTGGTTCGATCGTTGACTTTGACTGGTTTGCACCCAGTGAGAAGGCATCCCTTATACGATACGTGTCCGGACACGATATTAATGGTCCCGGAGAAACTCTTTATTCTTACTGAAAGAGTAGTGTGGGTCCACTTCCCGACCCTCGTCAGTTTTATGTAGTCCCTTACTATAGAACTTTTGTTCTACAACTTCATGATTACACTGACTACCTTTTGGTAACCACTGACAAGGGTATTAGTCTTTGAACTCCCTCAACGACTCTTTCCCGTAGTGATCGACTTCCCGATTTGTTTCAGTAATTTCCGGACTTCCAAACTGTAACTCCTGACACGTAACATATAAAAATAGGGGTCAGCCCCTAACATTTCTTGTCTATAAAGGTCTCGTCCATGTTCCTTCATCTATAATTGTTATTTTCCGTACGATCCTAATCCTAGACCCGAAAACGAACGCTTACCGTAGTCGGGGGACTAGGGGTGGAATAAAGACTCAGAATAAGAAGGAATAAGAAGACGCCGTGACGAGGGAGTCCAACCAAGCAACAATCCGAACAGGGCTGTGAGAAGAAGGATAGTGAGAAAATTCTCAAGTCTAGTGGGGTTTTAGGTTCAGAGTAGATTCGGGAATACTTCAGGAAATACCCTCTGGTAAGAATTCATGTCTAGAGGACCAACTAGGTCTTTGGGTAATGAATCGAGTCATAGAAGTTTGAAACCCTGATTGAGAATTTTTGTAGACCCTTATGATCCTAGTTTTGTCGGGGTTCGGTCTAGGATTGAAAAGTCTTTGAAGAGGGGTGGACTTGGGACCACTAACCCATATACAATTCTGGGAAGGTGTCCTAGCTTTTGGTGAGCTTCGTCACACCTGTCCCGGTGTGGTTCAGGATGACCAGTGAGAGTGTCGACGGTTCTAGGTTCCGAAGTGGGGGACCTACACACGCAGTTCTGACTTCTGTCGAGGAGGAGGACTTCTTCTAGGGGTTGGTCGTCTTCTAAGGTGTCTGTAGAGAAAAAAAAAAAAAAAGTGTCTGTAGAGAATACTGACTTTTGGAGACCTACCGGAAGCGAAAGGAAAGTTTTCCTTTAGTCCACCACTGTGGAGGAACTTAAGACTCGGAACTCTATAGAACTAGTGAGGAGGAATGTTGACTGGGGTTATTAGAATCAAGAAGAATTATGAGTACATGTGAAATACTGTCAATGATTTAGACGAGAAAGGTGTCTGGGGATATATGGTCGAAAGGTGGAGGGGAAAACTTAAACTGAAGATGACCCGTGATGACCTTCTATATTTAAGGGTTCTCGGAGTCCATAGGAATGTCGGAAGTTCAATGGTTTTTGTCATGTATGATGTCAATCGTACCCTGTTCTAGGAAGCTCCTCTGAAGGTTCTGATAAGTGGTTTGTTTAGACAGTGGGGAATTTGGACCTCGGCACTCTGAGAATCAAAAGGAAGAACCTTCGGATCAATCATATACCGACTTGTGCAGGCCCCTTACCTGTTGGTTAAGAAATCATTTATAGAGGTGCTAATATCGTGTTCCCTTCTTGGAATCCCTGACGACCTATATAGTGGTTGTGGGCCTTTCTCCGGATGTCAAAGAGAGGGTGGTGAGAAAAAGTGTCCTCTAGGTTCTAATGTTAGATTCAAAAAGTAGGCCGGACAGGGGTCTATGAGGGCACAGACGTTAATTGAGGGGTGGGATTGGACTGTCCTTTGGTTTCGGTCCGGGTAGAGTGACACGGGTCGCCTCCGCCCCGACAACGGTGACGACACCGAGTCCCGGGTCTCCTCCGGGGACGTTGGTGAGGGACTGATTATATGCCTCTAAACTACGGCGGGTCTAAAGTGGAGGACTCTTCCGTTGCCGTTGGGTGAGGTCATGAGAACGGACCTTTTAGGGCTCACCTCCTCGGACCATCCGACGTCAGGTACCCCAGTACTTCAGTCTGTGCTGACTCGTTGAACTGAAAGTGAAAAGTGAAAGTACGTAACCTCTTCCTTTACCGTTGGGTGAGGTCACAAGAACGGACCTCTTAGGGTCCCTGCCCCCTCGGACCACCCGACGGCAGATACCCCAGCGTCTCAGTCTGTGCTGACTTCGCTGAATCGTCGTCGTCGTCGTCGTCGTCTAAAGTGGAGACTGAAAATTGGTAGGTTCTACGTTTTTACCAAATACGATACCAGGGAATGCTAATATGTCATCTTCACTCTTTATCTAAATTCCCGGATCTAGACCATCTATTTCACGGACTACTTGATACCTTACTCCAAGCACTACAACATGTCCTCTGTCCCTAGTTCTGGTAGGGGTACCCTTTTTTTCTTACGTTATTTCGTTTTACCGACAGACTCCTCCGGAATGTATATCGACACTTTTCTTCTCTTCGTTTTTTGTTTCTTCTTTTCCTTTCTATATTCGTAGACTTCCGTCACAAGGTTTCTTATCGTTCTTCTCTATTCTTTGGAAGGAGTCATTAGTTACGTTTCTTTATCTCCTTTTGTTGTCTTACCCTTTCTGATCTCTAGAGCAGTTCTTTTAATCTCTATGGTTCCCTTGTAAAGTACGTTTCTACCCGAGCTATTTCCTGTCGTTAAAATACCTGGATTGTCTTCGTCTTCTATAATTCTTCTCCACCGTTCTTATGTGCCTCCTTGACATGTTTTTTCTAGAAGTACTGGACCTATTAGTGCTACCACACTAGTGAGTGGATCTTGGTCTGTAGGACCTTACACTTCAGTTCACCCGGAATCTTTCGTAGTGATGCTTGTTTCGATCACCTCCACTACCTTAAGGTCAACTCGATAAAGTTTAGGACTTTCTACTACGACACTTTCACGATGTGAGTTATACGGTCGTTTAAACCTTTTGAGTCGTCACCAGTGTCCTGACCTTTTCCAGTTAAAAATAGGGTTAGGGTTTCTTTCCGGTACGGTTTCTTATGAGTTTGATGGCGTGTTAACGTGAGCAGAGTGTGCGATCATTTCATTACGAGTTTTAAGAGGTTCGGTCCGAAGTCATTATGCACTTGACATTTGAAGGTCTACAAGTTCGACCAAAATCTTTTCCGTCTCCTTGGTCTCTAGTTTAACGGTTGTAGGCGACCTAGTACCTTTTTCGTTCTCTCAAGGTCTTTTTGTAGATAAAGACGAAATAACTGATACGGTTTCAGAAACTGACACACCTAGTGTTATTTGACCTTTTAAGACTCTCTCTACCCTTATGGTCTGGTGGACTGGACGGAGAACTCTTTAGACATACACCCAGTCCTTCGTCGTCCATCTTGACCTGTACCTTGTTGTCTGACCAAGATTTATCCTTTTCCTCACGTAGTTCCGACACATAACAGTGGGACGAATAAATTGAAGACACGTCTCATGTAGTACTCTTTACGACCTGACCTTCTTTGTGTTCGACCTTAGTTCTAACGGTCCTCTTTATAGTTATTGGAGTATATACGTCTACTGTGGTGGGAATACCGTCTTTCACTTCTCCTTGATTTTTTGGAGAACTACTTTCACTTTCTCCCTCACTTTTTCAACCGAATTTCGAGTTGTAAGTCTTTTGCTTCTAGTACCGTAGGTCAGGGTAGTGAAGTACCCTTTATCCACCCCTTTGTCACAGTCTGAAATAAAAAAACTCGAGGTTTTAGTGACGTCTACCACTGAAGTCGGTACTTTAATTTTCCACGAATGAGGAACCTACTTTTCAATCGGGTTGGATCTATCGTATAAGTTTTCGTCTCTGTAATGAAGCGGCTGATTTCAAGCAGATCAGTTCCGATACCAAAAAGGACACCAGTACATACCTACACTCTCAACCTGACACCTCTTCCGACTCGCGACTTCTTAACTACGAAAACTTGACACCACAACCTCTTCTGAGAACTCTCAGGGAACCTGACGTTGAGGAACGTCAGGTAAGACTTCCTCTAGTCGGGACCCTAAAGAAACCTTCCTTACTACGATTTCGACTTTGAGGTCATGAAACCGGTGGAGTACGTTTCTCGACTGAGTAACCTTTTCTGAGACTACGACCCTCCCTGACTCCCGTCTTCCTCTCCCCCTGCTGGCTCCTACTCTACCGACCTACCGTAGTGACTGAGCTACCTGCACTCAGACTCACTTGAGGCCCTCAACCACTACCTGTCCCTCCGGACCGCACGACGCTAAGTACCCCAGCGTTTCTCAGCCTGTGTTGACTCGCTGACTTGAAATGACTTGACTTCAAATAGAGGGTTATCCAAGTCTTCTAGGTTAAGGTTTACCAGAATGTTTTTCTTATTGTCGGTCACCTATGAGCCTGTCGTAATCTTGTTTGTCGGTATGGTAAGGTACCTTAGGGTGGAAGGAGGGATTCATATGGGACGTCCGTTTCCCTTGGGTCTTGGGGTGCTACGGGGACATGTCGGATTTTTTTGGTCTCACTAGTAACGGGGAAAAGGGAACTCTTACCCAAGGGTTTACGGACTCTTCCCTTTATCCATCTATCTATGATCGTTCCATACTTTTCCCCGGTTTCTTAACGAGGATTTTTATTTCTCTCCCACCTTACACCACTGAGTTCCTGTTTTCTCGTCTACTTTGACTCCTCCCAGAACGTTACATCCTTACCTTTTTGGTCTGAGAATAACTGGAAGGGAGGGTAGGGGTTACTACATTGATAATTACTTAAAGTCCAGGAGGACTCGTCATATTGGACAGAGGGGAGGAAGGAGTATATCCCTCTTCCATAAACGGAATGAGAGGGGGGGTGAGGGGGTTGATTATATGGAAGGAGTGGGTTAGTCGTTTACAGGGTATTCTACGGATAGGGTGAGGAATGTGGGTCCCATATTTTTACTTAGTTCTTGGCGACAAGTGACAGTCGAGAGGGACTGATAGTCCTTCGACCGGGCGACACGACCGTCGGTGAGAGGGGAGGGGTGAGAGTACTTGAAATAAGAAGAAAGTAGGACGGAGCACAAACCTTTAAGAAAAGGATGGACACGGGTCTGGTGCTGTCGGACGTAAGGGGTAGTATTACTTACAAAGAGTCCTGTGTCGAAGAACGGAGATAAATAGAGAAGTAGGAGGGTGATAGTGAGATAAAATAAAAGATTAACTTCACATCAATTAAATGTTACAACACAATTAAAAACGACTTATCGTTTCACTAAGTCGATATATATACATACGTATATTTTCTAATATATGTATAATACCATATACTATCCTATAAATAATGTCATCCTGGAACGACAAATTAGTCGAGCAAAATACTCATATCTCACTTACATCCCAATTTCGTGACCCACAACGGGCTCAGTGAGTTAGAGATCCATTAGTGAAGGGGAACCCGTTCGAGAGGGAACGAGTCGGAAACCGCGATAACGGTCGGAGCCACGGTAACGGGAGATCCCCAGGGTCTTCTGAAATCGAAGTGAAGACGTCAAGACGGTCCCAGGTTCAAGTGAGGTCGAACGGGTGGAAGAGACATGGAAACGGTCTCTTTTGAGAAGACCCCAGGAGATGACTCTGATCCCTGGTGTCCTTTCTTGTCTACGATTTGACCCTTGAGAGTGACAGAAGAACATGTTTTATTGAGAAGGGTCAAAGATCTTACTATTTCACTGGAGGGTCGTGAGAAGGGAGGGGTTGGTACCTCCCTGAAAAGATATTCGGAGGAGTAGGTAGTTGGTAGAGGTATCAAAATACCTCTAGAGGAAATAAATATAAGAATAGGAAAATGTTGGACAGAAAAGAATCGTTAGACGGTTACGTCTTCTCCTTACTCACTTACCTTGAACTAAAACTGTTCTAAACAAGGTTTGACGTAGACCTGGACAGTGCGAAAGTAGACAGAAACTGAAGAGCAGGGGGTCGTGCAGGAGAGACTTATGAACCAATTACCCGGAGAGACCGAGGAGTGAGAAGGCAAAAAGAGAGGTCCACTACCGTACGGAGGAAGGAGTACCGTGTCGTAGACAAATCCTATCCTCAGTACTATACGATAGAGATACAGGGTGAGAGGACACACACCGAGGTATCTCGTCGGATGGACCCACACTAGATTCTAAGGTTGTGACAACAGGGACTGTCCAACACTTTCTAACCAGTGAAAGTCGGAACCTTAGTGACAACTTCTCTTTCGTCTCATACCTCGGACTTGACCCATTTTAACCTTTACTTAGTTAAAGATAGAAGTAATTGTATCAAATTACTGGTCCTTCTTCACTAATCTAGTCCTTCTCAAGAGTTTCTTGTAGGACAATAACCGTCTTCTTGTCTGTTTATTTAGTGACCTTGTGTTATCTCTCGGGTCTTTGACTGAGAGTATTTATGTCAGTTGACTAGAAGTTGTTTCTTCGTTTCCATTAAGTTGTCTCTTTTCTGTCAGAAAAGTTGTTTACCATAACCTTGTTGACCCGTTAACGTTCCGTTTTTTTTTTTTTTTTAGATCTGTGTTGAAATGTGTGAAGTGTTTTTAATTGAGTTTTACCTAGTATCTGAATTTACATTTTACGTTTTGATATTTTGAGGATCTGCTATTTTTCCTCTTTTTAGATCTACTAAAGCCCATACTGTTACTGAAAAATCTATGTTGTAGTTTTCATACTAAATACTTTTCTTTATTAACTATGAACTGAAATAATTTTACATCTTGAAGACAAGACGTTTTCCATGACAGTCCTTTTATTCTTTTCGGTCTTTGACCCTCTTTTATAAATGTTTTCAGTAAAACCTATTTGTCGTAGGACAGGTAAGGGGAGTTAAGTGACTCCACGCTTTTTACCACTTGGAGAGAGACTTTAGACTAGAGTAGAGAGGGAAGGATTAGAGTCAAGTCAAGTCGAGACAAGTCAGTGAGACAGTATAGGCTGAGAAACACTGGGGTACTTAGCGTCGTGCGGTCCCGAGGGACAGGTAGTGGTTGAGGACCTCAAGTCGGTCTTAGTGCAGGTAACTCAGTCACTGCGGTAGGTCGGTAGAGTAGGAGACAGCAGGGGAAGAGGAAGACGGGGGTTAGGGAGGGTCGTAGTCTCAGAAAAAGGTTACTCAGTTGAGAAACGTACTCCACCGGTTTCATGACCTCNGAGTAGGAGACAGCAGGGGAAGAGGAAGACGGGGGTTAGGGAGGGTCGTAGTCTCAGAAAAGGTTACTCAGTTGAGAAGCGTACTCCACCGGTTTCATGACCTCTAAGTCGAAATCGTAGTAAGGAAGGTTTCTTGTGGGTCCCAACTAGAGGAAGTCTTACCTGACCAACCTAGAAGAACGTCAGGTTCCCTGAGAGTTCTCAGAAGAGGTTGTGGTGTCAAGTTTTCGTAGTTAAGAAGCCGCGAGTCGAAAGAAGTGTCAGGTTAAGAGTGTAGGTACCTTTTTGGTATCGGAACTGATCTGCCTGGAATCAGCCGTTTCATTACAGAGACGAAAACTTATACGATAGATCCAACCAGTATTAAAAAGAAGGTTCCTCATTTGCAGAAAATTAAAGTACCGACGTTAGTGGTAAACGTCACTAAGACCTCGGGGGGTTTTATTTCAGACTGTGACAAAGGTGACAAAGGGGTAGATAAAGGGTACTTCACTACCCTGGTCTACGGTACTAGCAGCAAAAGAATTACAACTCGGAATTCGGTTGAAAAAGTGAGAGGAGAAAGTGAAAGTAGTTCTCCGAAAAATCAAGGAGAAGTGAAAGACGGTATTCCCACCACAGTAGACGTATAGACTCCAATAACTATAAAGAGGGCCGTTAGAACTAAGGTCGAACACGAAGAAGGTCAGGTTGCAAAGAGTACTACATGAGACGTATAGTCAATTTATTCATCCCACTGTTATATGTCGGAACTGCATGAGGAAAAGGATAAACCTTGGTCTGACAACAAGGTGCGGGTCAAGATTGACAACGAAGGACTGGACGTATGTCCAAAGAGTTCTCCGTCCAGTCCACCAGACCATAAGGGTAGAGAATTAGAGTCTCAGGAAGGATTAGAGTCTCTATTTATCGGGAGACAACAGAATCTGGGAGTCAAACAGTACCTAGAAACGAAGGACTCTTTATCGGAAAGGAAGAGAATATAATAAAAAGAGAGGAGAACACTATTAAGAAGTCGTGAGACAACAAGACTTTTACTCACGACGACGACGACGACGACGTAGAGAAGTCAGCACAGGCTGAGAATCGCTGGGGTGTCTGACGTCGGATGGTCCGAGGAGGTAGGTACCCTACAAGGTCCGTTCTCTTGACCTCACCCAACGGTAACGGAAGACGTACTTTTACTTACTGACCACTCGTTTCGGTGTGAACATCAATTGCTACCTGTGTCGAATCTCATAAACGTAAAGATTTTCCAACAATTTCCACTGTTACAAAATCACGTTTCTGTATTCAAGCTTTCAAAAGTCCGACCCGACAACTATAACCATATACCTCGACCGACTTGGGGAAGTTCGATCTCGAAGATATTGAGGTAGTAAGACATAGGAAAGAAGACACCAACGGAAAGAAAGGTCTGAAGGAGGAGGAAACCCCAGTCATCAAGGAGTCGAGAACTCCTTCAGAGACATTGTTCCTTTGGTATTTTTCCTGACTATTCCCCTAATGTTCCTAGGTGACTTTCCCACCAGTAACATAATTGTCCTTCTCTTTGTTTTGGGTTGGTTCGTCTCCTTCTTTGTTTTTTTTTAGAAGACTTAGTTCACCGACCTTAGGTTCGTACAGATCTCGACCTCAGTAAGTAGACAGGAAGGGTTACACCCAGGTATTTGTGGTAGGGAGTGACCTTCGTCACCTGATCTGAGAGGATCAGAAAAGAAAGAAAAAATGACTGACATATAGGGGGAGACATGTAAAGTATAGGCACTGAGTAAATAATAAAAAAATTACTGTGACCAGAGAAAGTAAAACGAGTAAATAATCCGACGCAGTCCAGAACCACCACCCTACAGTCTAGGAACAACACCGTACGACATAGAAAACAACACCACACACCCGACAAGTGACGACGAGTGCCCGAAGAGAGAGATCGAAACACACCCGAGCGATCAACGTCGGGTTCCCATCAACGGGACACTGTACACCCTAGAATCAAGGGGTTGATCTCTAGTTTAGGTACAGGCGACGCAACCTTCTACCTAAGAATTGGCGACCTGGTGGTCCCTTCAGGAGTACTGAGTAAATAAAGTGTCGACTTTCAAGGACGAAGAATAAGAGGAAGTGAATAAAGAGAGACCGTTGGGGAAAGGGGACCGTTAGTGGTCAAACAAGAGACACAGATACTGAGATAACACAAACGAGTAAACCCAAAAAAAAAAATTTAATTAAATAAATAGAAACCGACGTGACTCAGGAAAGACGACACGTTCCCGCAGAGATCAACGTCGTTCACCCCCGATGAGAAATCAATGCCATACATCCGAAGAGTAGCGACACCGGAGAGACCAACGTCTCGTACCCGAAATTTTCATACGTTGTCGAAGTCGTCAACATCGTATACCCGAATCGACGGCACACCATACACCTTGGAAAGGTTTGGTTCCTAACTTGGAACACAAGGGACGTAACCGTCCACCTAAGAATTGGTGACCCGGTGGTCCTTTAAGAACATAACACAAAATCTAAGATGTATGTCATAAACAGAAGGAACCTGAGTAAAGTGAATCGTATTATGAGAGTTCCAGATAGGTACCACAGTGTTTACGTTCTAAAGAAAGAGATACTGACTTATTATAGGGTATCACATATATATAGTAGTTGGAAGAAATAGGTAAGTAAATATCTACCTGTGATTACAACGAAAGTATAAAACCCAAACATTTATTACGACGTCAATTACATCCCCAAGTACATTGAAAAGGTTAATCACAGAAGCAAAAGAAGTCTGTTTATGAGTCCTCACCTTAACGACCTAGTATACCATCGAGATAAAAATTAAAAAAGTCGTTAGAGGAGTTTATGACAAAAGGTATTACCGATTGGTTAAATGTAGGAGTGGTTTGTACTTGCTCCCAAAGGAAAAGAGGTGTAAGAATCGTTGTGAATAATAAACAACAGAAAACTATTATTGGTAAGACTATCTACACACCTATGTAAAGTAACGCCAAAACTAAACGAGAAGGGACCACTAATCACTACAGCTCGTAAAAAAGTACACAAATGACTGGTAGACATTCAGAAGAACCCTTTTTACAGATAAGTCCAGAAGACGGTAAAATTAACTAAATAGAAAACTAAAACCAAAAACAACACACCAACATACTCAATAAATGTATGAAACCTATAATTGGGGAACCGTCAATATGACAAACGTTTTAGAGGGGGGTAAGACATCTATCGGTAAAGTAAAACCATTATCAAGGGAAACAACAACTTTTAGAAAAATCAAACTACATCAGGGTAAACAAATAAAAAGGAAAACAAAAAGAACGGACTCCTTCGTATAGGTTTTTTTTATAACACTTCTGGTTACAGTTTCTCGTATGACGGGTACAAAATAAGATCTTACAAATACCAAGTACAGAACGTTATTAAGAAATTGGGTAGAACACAAATAAAAACATCTACCACACTTTTCATCAGGTCAAACTAAGAAAACGTACAGCTACAGGTCAAAAGAGTTGTGACAAATAACTTCTCTGAAAAGGGATATCATATAGGAACGAACGACACAGTATCTAATTAACTGGTATCTTCTTCCAAGTAAAGACCCGAGAGATGAGACGAAGTAACTAAATACACAAACAAAAACACGGCATGGTATGACAAAAGTGTTATTATCTAAACATCATTTCAAACTTTAGTCCCTTACACTATGGAGGACAAAACAAGAAGAAAGATCTATCAAAACCGACAAGTCCTAGAAAACACAAAGGTAAGTTTAAAAATCTTAATAAACGAGATCAAAACACTTTTTACGGTAGTGATATAACTATCCCTAACGTAACTTTAATATCTAACAGAACCCATCATACTTAATAAATACGGATAACTTAAAAGGTCAGGGACTCTTACCACGTAGAAAGGCAACCAAACACATTAGAAGTTACAGAAAGTAGAAGATCAGAAAATTATTGTTATTATTACCATTTCTGATTCAGACACACGGTCCAAGGCATAATTTGTAGCAATTTTGTTTTTCGGGTTTTACCTCAGTGAACACGATTTGTGGTGTAGTACTTTAACTCTAAAATAACGTCAAATCCGAGAGGGTCTTTACCTTAGAATTTGACTAGTCAGTCATTAACGGATTATTCGTGGTCAATCTATTAGACGGATCTATTGTCTGGAGATGATAGAGGATTTCCTTTCATTGGGACGGCGTCGGTTATACAAAAAAAGGGGGGGTTATGTTGAAGGACAAAGACGAGACCGGTCGGATATTCTCAGAAAGTAAAACGTGTCGTAGAGTCTTGAGAAAGGATAAACGATCTAATGTACGATGGACTAAGTATTTAATAACTTATTTCGGTTATTCTATAAATTTTAAATCAGTCAACTTAAAATAAATAGTTGTCGTACTAAATACCTAAAAAAGTAAATTAGAAATGTTGTCGGATTCCATTCATCATTAGACGTAAAATGTCTACTCCGTTACCTCGAATCTTTCCTTCTAATTGTATAAATTCTAATGTATCAACTATTCCCTACTCCGAAAACTAGACAACGACGGACAGATGTTTCAGGTACGAAAACTAGTGACCCGAAAAGACTAAAAAGTTAATAAGTATGGAAAAGATAAAGTTCTATATATATAAATTCCACTTCGATAGGGAAAATAAATTTTTTTTAAAATTTTTATAAGTAAACCGGTGTGGTTCAGAATCAACGTCGAGTACCCTAGATCAAGGGACGGTCCCTAACTGGACCCAGGGGACGTAACCCTTAGAATCGGTAAGGGTCTTAAACTCCTCGGTCAGACCCCTCTAATAGTTCTTTTCATGTCATTTCTTATTCTAACAATACATCTAAATTCAAACACGGAAGAGGTAACTATTCAAAGAACACGAAATCCCAGTAGAAGACAAGGTCCATGTACAACTGTGAAAATATTCACCTTTAAAGGGAAGTCAAGTCAAGTCAACGAGTCAGCACAGTGAGAGAAGAAAGTGAAAGTAGTCCTCCGAGAAATCAAGAAGAAGTGAAAGACGGTATTCCCACCACAGTAGACGTATAGAGTCCAACTATAAAGAGGGAATATCTACATCTAAAGGGAATGTTTCTTATTGAAAAGTCAAAAGTCTTGAGAGGGTCACAGACGACAAAGAATTTATGTTGGTCTAGTTCTATTAAGAATACGGTTTCTTCGTATAAAACCCTACTGTATGAGACGAGGGAAAGTGTTACTTAATGTTTGTCCATCGATACGAAAAGGTTCATTACTTCTATGAATTCTCGTTATAACGTAACCTTGGACCTTAAAGTCCAGGTACTTATTTCCATTTAACTTTCACCAGTTTGTCCTCTACCGAGTTCTCACTTGTAACTGTAAAATCCTTAGTCGTTTGACTTTACCTGACCTTACCCACTTAAATTGAGTCTACTGGTAATATAGATGATGATACCCGTTCTTAGGAAATCCTCTTTACCTCATCGGTAGTATCAGTTGTTTTCTCAGGTTTTACGTCATGAACCTACGTTAGAGTTTTTGCTGTCTTACTAGAGACAAGTAAAGGTTCCGTTTGGTAAGTTATAGTGTCATTAGGTTCAGATACGACTTCTTCGACTTCAACTTACCAAGATACTTCTGGATGTTCTAGAAGATCTTGATTCTGGGGTTTGTCTACAGGAAAAGTAATATCCCCTGACCTTACGTTTTCATCCTTCAGTTCACTATAGACCTCATTGTCCGTTCAAACTGGAACCTCATGTCTTACTTCGTCCCGAGTCCGATTATCTCAAAACGGTTCTCTTACGTGACCAGTATCGTTTGTGGGAGAAGGTTGTTATGTTCTCTTCCGAGATGTGTACCTGTAGTGGTCTACCAGTTATGACTTTAGTCTAACTAATATAAGAAACGTCGGTTTCTACCTCTTCGAGATATGGTAGTCGTTTCTGTCCTGACCCTCGTCCGATACCGGGTCTAGTACTTGAGGAATAACGGTTTAAGTCTGTATTTAACTTCTCTCATCCCCTTTAGTGGTCTGGTAAGTCCATACTGGATTTAGTTTAGGATGCTAATATATGTCAAGTCAAGTCAAGTCAGTGGGTCAGTACAGGTTGAGAAACGCTGGGGTACCTGGTATCGTGTGGTCCGGAGGGACAGGTAATGGTTGAGGACCTTAAATGGGTTTGAGTACAGGTAACTCAGCCACTACGGTAGGTTGGTAGAGTAAGAGACAGCAGGGGAAGAGGAGGACGGAAGTCAGAAAGGGTCGTAGTCCNATTACTTCTATGAATTCTCGTTATAACGTAACCTTGGACCTTAAAGTCCAGGTACTTATTTCCATTTAACTTTCACCAGTTTGTCCTCTACCGAGTTCTCACTTGTAGCTGTAAAATCCTTAGTCGTTTGACTTTACCTGACCTTACGCACTTAAATTGAGTCTACTGGTAATATAGATGATGATACCCGTTCTTAGGAAATCTTCTTTACCTCATCGGTAGTATCAGTTGTTTTCTCAGGTTTTACGTCATGAACCTACGTTAGAGTTTTTACTGTCTTACTAGAGACAAGTAAAGGTTCCGTTTGGTAAGTTATAGTGTCATTAGGTTCAGATACGACTTCTTCGACTTCAACTTACCAAGATACTTCTGGATGTTCTAGAAGATCTTGATTCTGGGGTTTGTCTACAGGAAAAGTAATATCCCCTGACCTTACGTTTTCATCCTTCAGTTCACTATAGACCTCATTGTCCGTTCAAACTGGAACCTCATGTCTTACTTCGTCCCGAGTCCGATTATCTCAAAACGGTTCTCTTACGTGACCAGTATCGTTTGTGGGAGAAGGTTGTTATGTTCTCTTCCGAGATGTGTACCTGTAGTGGTCTACCAGTTATGACTTTAGTCTAACTAATATAAGAAACGTCGGTTTCTACCTCTTCGAGATATGGCAGTCGTTTCTGTCCTGACCCTCGTCCGATACCGGGTCTAGTACTTGAGGAATAACGGTTTAAGTCTGTATTTAACTTCTCTCATCCCCTTTAGTTCTCTGGTAAGTCCATACTGGATTTAGTTTAGGATGCTAATATATGTCAAGTCAAGTCAAGTCAGTGGGTCAGTACAGGTTGAGAAACGCTGGGGTACCTGGTATCGTGTGGTCCGGAGGGACAGGTAATGGTTGAGGACCTTAAATGGGTTTGAGTACAGGTAACTCAGCCACTACGGTAGGTTGGTAGAGTAAGAGACAGCAGGGGAAGAGGAGGACGGAAGTCAGAAAGGGTCGTAGTCCCAGAAAAGTTTACTCAGTCGACAAGTACGTCACCTTTACTATTTATCTAAGTTCTCTAATCTAGACTATCTGACGGACTTCTTGATACCTACCTACAAGCACTGTAACATGTCCTCCGTCACTAGTTCTGGTCGGGGTTCTTTTTCTTTACGTTTTTCCGTTTTACCGACAGACTCCTCCGTAATGTTTATCGACACTTTTCTTCTCCTCGATTTCCGTTTCCTCTTTTCCTTTCTATATGGATAGACTTACGTCTCAACATTTCTTATCGTTTCTCTCTATTCTTTCGGAAGGAGTCTCGGTTCAATTACGCATTATCCCTTTACGGAGGTCCAACCTCTAATATACCATAAGTTGTCTCATGGACCAATAAACCTGTGAAAACACTCCAACCGTGTACTGGATGACAGTCAGATTGGGTAAGGAACTGGTTAACTAGGATCAGGTCCTCAGACTCTGTCTCCACCATTCGTGAGATTGTCGAGAATTTACGAATCAGACACCCGTGGTTAAAACGACGAAACCAAAGATTCTAAGGGTATACAGAAATATCATCGTCTACGAGACTACCGAAAGTTCTCAAACTGAACACGGATGAATCTAAAACTACACGAAAACCAGTTTTATCAGGTTTAAATATCAAATTAAGGTAAGGGGGTTCAGGGAGTCGTAAATCAAGACACCTGAGTGGAGTTCGAAAGACTCAAGGATTACCGACGGTTGTAGAAAGAAAACGTAACACATACACACACAATCGGCTAGTCAGTGTAGACTGAGAAACCTTGGGCTACCTGACATCGGACGGTTCTAAGAGACAGATGCCCTAAAGAATCCGTTCTTATGACCTCACCCAACGGTAAAGGAAAAGGTCAGAAAACGTATTCCCCGAGAATAATAAAAGGGAACAAATTTGTTAGAAGGAATCAAGTTGGTCTGAATGACAAAGACCGACGGACTCGTACAAGGACTCTAGAAAAACATCTACGAATGTGACATCGACTCTAACCCGTATTTAAGTTTACAACACCGGATAATCCAGAGTTATGCTTTATAGACCTCAACGAGTGTGGGGTGTAAAGGTGGATTTTCCCAATCTTGTTTGTTTGAACTAGAGGTTTACCGTTTATCCACCTCGAGCCAAATTCTCTTTAAATGGCCTCTACGACTTCTCGTCAATTTCTCCGTCGTTTCATTTCACCGAGACGTCCTTGGAAGTGAAAGTAGAGTCTCGGTTGGGGTCTTAGATGATGTGAAGTGACTGTAATAACCGATATGGAGTCTCTCTCTCTCACCCAAAGGAAGGTTTGGGGACGTCATCTCGGTTATAGCGTTAACTTACTCAGTGTGTTAAAAAACCCAAAGGGTCACGTATACTTTCAATACAAATGTGATATGGTATCAGATATTTCACACGTTATCGTAGTACAGATATTTTGTTACTTGTGTGGAATTACATACTACTGGAATAACGATTTTAAAGGTATTGTTAAAGTTACCCTTGTAGTTTCTAGTGCCTAGTGTCTAGTGGTATTGTGTATTATTATTACTTTTCCAAACTCGATGACACTCTTAATGGTTTTATACTCTGTCCCTGTGTCTCACACGGTTTACGTCAACCTTTTTTCGTGCCACGATTATCTGAATAAGTCACTTCCAGCGGTGTTCAGAAGTTTAACACTCTTTACGTAAACGTTTCGAGTTACTTCAATCGTGTTATTTTACTCTATAGGGGACGGACAGGTCGTTGTTCCGATTTCACTAAATCAATGTTCTAATTATAGGAAATAAGTTCCCTTTCGTTCGGTACCTAACTCCATCATGTCAAGGAGTATTCGTCTTGAGAAAGGTTCCCTAAACCCGTTCCGGTTTAAAATGTCTCGAAATGTTCCCCGGTACACCTTTGTCTCGGGGTAACCGATCTTCCAACCCTCAAATGAATGTTCTGATCTTCTAGGACTGAACATCTCATTCCATTTCATCGATTTCGACTCAACCTTCAGACACTGACCATGTACAATTCAAGGACCTGTCCACAAAGGACATTCACGTCCGAATGGATCCGAATCTAAATACTACACCCGACGAGATGACCCCACCGAGGTTAAACACCCAGTGCAATATATTTAATTGAAAATTTGACAACTATTGTCGAGTGACCTTAGAACTGTAACCACTCACTTCACTTCAGTACGTCAGGAACGCTGGGGTACCTGACATGTAACCAATTTCTTTGAAAAAGTGGATTTTTAGTCTATTCCCTTCTGTCGTTTCACATTCTTGTCCAAAATGTCATATTAAAGGAACTTACAATGTCGAACAAAGGACTCTCTCGTAAACCCTCTCTCCAGAGTCGTCTCCCAGGGCTCTCTCCAGGGTCTCGTAGAGTACAAGACCCCTACGACTCCCACTTGTGTGCCACTACTCCTACTACTGTCTCGTCTTTTCCCTTCGATCGTAACTGACCTATGGGTGTTGCGTGGTCCCGGACACGATCGTGTGTTTTAGAGAAAAGTAAAAGTTTTTGACACTGGTGGCACTAAGAATCAGTCGTTGTTCTAACGGAGGTTCTCGTCTAAACGGTTACAGATCTCTGTAAAGATAAAAGTGTTATCCCCAACGGGGACCGTAGATCACCCCTCTCCAGTCAAGTCAAGTCAAGTCAGTGAGTCAGCACAGGTTGAGAAACGCTGGGTACTTAGTGTCGTGCGGTCCGGAGGGACAGGTAGTGGTTGAGGGCCTCAAGTCGGTCTTAGTACAGGTAGCTCAGTCACTACGGTAGGTCGGTAGAGTAGGAGCCAGCAGGGGAAGAGGAGGACGGGGGTTAGAGAGGATCGTAGTCTCAGAAAAGGTTACTCAGTCGAGAAGCGTACTCCACCGGTTTCATGACCTCAAAGTCGAAATCGTAGTAAGGAAGGTTTCTTTAGGGTCCCGACTAGAGGAAGTCTTACCTGACCAACCTAGAGGAACGTCAGGTTCCCTGAGAGTTCTCAGAAGAGGTTGTGGTGTCAAGTTTTCGTAGTTAAGAAGCCGCGAGTCGGAAGAAGTGTCAGGTTGAGAGTGTAGGTATGTACTGGTGTCCTTTTTGGTATCGGAACTGATCTACCTGGAATCAGCCGTTTCATTACAGAGATAAAAACTTATACGATAGATCCAACCAGTATTGAAAAGAAGATTCCTCATTCGCAGAAAATTGAAGTACCGACGTCAGTGGTAGACGTCACTAAAACCTCGGGTTTTTTTACTTCAGACTGTGACAAAGGTGACAAAGAGGTAGATAAAGGGTACTTCCCTACCCTGGCCTACGGTACTAGAAGCAAAAGACTTACAACTCGAAATTCGGTTGAAAAAGTGAGAGGAGAAAGTGAAAGTAGTTCTCCGAAAAATCCAGGAGAAGTGAAAGACGGTATTCCCACTACAGCAGACGTATAGACTCAAACCCGTAAGAAACCGTAACGGAAAGAAACCCCTCTCCAGTCCCTATGACAATTTGTGAGATGTTACATACTCTGTCCAGTATTGTAGCTCTCAATAAACCGGGGTTTACAGTTATTGTGACTCCGACTCTTTAAAACGAACTTTCTATCTGTTCAATTAGAAGTAAATATGTCTACTCCTTAGACATCAAGACTCTTCGATGGACAGTAAGTTTTAATCTGGTTATGCCGAGGTTTCGGGACGAGAAAGGGGTACGGTATTACTGCCCTTGTCACTACCCTTACTCCCACTCTTTGTTTCTTGGTCCCGTGATCAACGAGGAGCTTTCTATAAACAACCTCCCTACTCATGTCTTGCTTACTGTCTCTGAAGGGAACACCAGAACACCGATTCTGAGGTGTGAGAGTTACGTCCCCGGGATCGCAAGGTAGGTACCAGTCCCTCTATCTAGGGTGTATAGTGTTGATTCTCAGACGTACGGTGTTGCTTCCTAGGGTGTACGACGTTGATTCTGGGCCCCACCAGTTTATTCCGTTCCGTTCCGTTTCAGCGAGTCAGTACAGTCTGAGAAACGCTTTGGTATCTGACATCGGAGACAGGTACTCTAAAAGGTCCGTTATCATGATCTCACCTAACGGTAAAGGAAGAGGTCCCCTAGAAGGGTTGGGTCCCTAGTTTGGGTCCAGAAGGCGTAACATCTGTCTGCAAAATGGCAGACTCGGTGGTCCCCCCAGTTTATTTATGTACTGATTTATAAAAAATTTCTCTTACTTTCAGTTCCCCACTATTTTCTACCCGTACTAGTAAGGTAACGGTGGGACTGTGTGAAGAGACAGGACCAAGGTGTTAGGTTTTGCCTCAGACCTAATACTATTATTTCCGTTAGCTTACTACCCCTTTCCACCGGAGTTCGGGGAGACGAGTCAGAGTCCTCCTCAGACTGCGGTCACAGGCGTGGAGATTTACCTAGATCTTCTACCCCTCAAGGGACCGTGTGAGGAGGTAGCGGAAAAGGTTTCTCTGTCTGTCCCTCAAGACTCGACTCATCCCCACTGGTAAGGGGAGAAGGAGGGACCCCGACTCGGGTCGACACCGGGGTCTCCTGCTCCTCTTAAACAAAGGGTCAAGGATGTAAAAGACACTTAAACCTCACCCTGCCTCGGTCTAAGTAAGACCCTTCGGAACTTAGAAGACCCTCCCTTGAGAGATCTACTTTTTCCCNATTTATGTACTGATTTATAAAAAATTTCTCTTACTTTCAGTTCCCCACTATTTTCTACCCGTACTAGTAAGGTAACGGTGGGACTGTGTGAAGAGACAGGACCAAGGTGTTAGGTTTTGCCTCAGACCTAATACTATTATTTCCGTTAGCATACTACCCCTTTCCACCGGAGTTCGGGGAGACGAGTCAGAGTCCTCCTCAGACTGCGGTCACAGGCGTGGAGATTTACCTAGATCTTCTACCCCTCAAGGGACCGTGTAAGAGGAGGTAGCGGAAAAGGTTTCTCTGTCTGTCCCTCAAGACTCGACTCATCCCCACTGGTAAGGGGAGAAGGAGGGACCCCGACTCGGGTCGACACCGGGGTCTCCTCCTCCTCTTAAACAAAGGGTCAAGGATGTAAAAGACACTTAAACCTCACCCTGCCTCGGTCTAAGTAAGACCCTTCGGGACTTAGAAGACCCTCCCTTGAGAGATCTACTTTTTCCCACCTTCCCCTCCTCGGTCACTATCTCGTTGTGAAGAAAAGTGAAGGAGAAAACCTGACGTCTTAAACGGGAGACCACCTGATAGTTCGGAGCTCTCTTCGGTCACGGACGGCACGGTCCGACAGTCTCGTTGGACGAGTGAGGTCCTCCACTACCCCTAGAGGAGTAAGGATCGGAAGGGACGACGGACCTCCCTGGCTCGAGTGACGTACGGGACCGTAGGAACCCCGGTGTACGATGACACCTGTCGAGACGAGAAGGGCCCACTCAGCCCCCGGGCCGTCCCCGTCACCTCGTCCTGGTACCCGTCCACCCGAAGAGGTTCAGTCGACGACGGTGGACCCAACCCCGACTCGACCCCGTTCCTACTCCTGGTGTCACCCGTCGTGTAGTCCTTTCAGTCCTCCCATTTCGGTCCGACTACTTTTAGTGTCAGACTGTTGGAACGACCAGACCCTTTAATACTTTAACCGTTTTCAGCCCACAAAAAAAAAAATTACACAAAACGGGTTTTAGTGACCCGTGGTTCCAGGGACCATTAGATGGTGGAGAGTACGTCTTGGTCGAGACTCCTTTCAGGTCACTCGATCTGGACTTCCTGATTACTACGGGTTCCACAAATAGAAGGAATCTTTACATACAAAGTGACCCTGGTTTAGAATCCGGTCTCCCGACTACTACAGAATCCGTTTATCCTCTATAACAACAAGTCAACGATTCAGCACAGGCTAAGAAACACGGGCGTACCTGACGTCGTGCGGTCCGAGGGGACTGGAAATGGTAGAGGACCTCAAACAAGTTTGAGTACAGATAACTCAGTCACTATGGTACCTCTACACCCCTTCGTTACTTTGTGTAACACCACCCCCCGTCACCGACAAGAGACACGGGGGTCTTTGGTGAAGTCTCTCGTCTTTGGACAAGACAAATACACTTTCCTCTAGGTGGACCCTTTTTCGTGTCCTCCCAGGGCCAATAGGTCCCTTACCCCTGGCCTCTTACGTATTCGGTCCGTTAAGATCCTAGTAGTGAACACTCTGGTCTCTGTAGTACGTACAGACAAACGAGACATGTCTGTCCCTCTACACAGGGTCGTGACTACTTTCTCTTCCTCTCCCGGAATCCGACGCCAACTCGTGATGAAAGTCTGGTGCAAGAGTCGGGACCCGGTCCCTGGTACCTGACTATTACGACCACCCTCTTTCTCAGATCCCTTCCGGTTCGTCCCCTCGGAATAGCGGTCCTTACAGGAGGGTTTGAGTTAAAGACCTCATACTGGCAGTTTGGGTGAAGTCCTACCAGGGTCTCCTTCTGTACGTCGGTCGGTAAAAGGTTTACTGTATGATACTACCTATCATTTTAGACCAGTCACGACCCTCGGGACCGGGAACCACGACCTGATACGACCCTGTCCTCCACCTCTACTCCTTCTGTCTCATAAGGGGGTACTGTTTCACTCTACCTTACTTCGTCTTATCGTACCTTTTCCTCGTGTGCCTTGAAGGAGGGAAAAAGTGTTCCTCCTCGAGTCCGGACCTCTCCCCATGTGAAGGGACGGGGACGGTACCACTATAGTTACACTCCGGATCCGTTCTAAGGACCCTCTCTGAAGACCGTAAAAACAGGTGAACGGAGAAACCACAGTGGTTCCTAAATCCAGAAGTAACGAGACATCGAGTAAAAAAATGTTGTGTAAGACCAGATCAGAACTGACGAGGACAGAGGAGAAGGGACCTAGGTACGACGTGTGACTCCGGTACCGAAGAAGTCGATACCGACACCCGCGCGGTGACATGAGATGTTTACGGAAGTCGCGACAAGGTGACGGACGCATTACTTCGCGGTTAGGATGAGATTGTCCATCTGCAAGGAGGTCTCGGTCTGTCACACATGTTCCTGAGAGACGAAAGGTTTCTAAGGTGTTTGACGGAACAAATGTGTAATTTATTTACGATACACGTCTGAGACAGGATCCTGGACCCCTAAATAGTCCCTTGTTCTCTCTACCGGAAGACAGAGGGAATGTCACTACTATGTCTCGTACTTGTATACATTATAAGTGATCATAAACGAATCACTTACTCACCTTCCACTGAAGAGAGATGAAAAGAGCATAGAATGAACGAAGAGGAGGAGAACCGGACGAAGAAATGGGTAAAGGACATGAAGTGAAAAGTGAAGACGTGTGAGACCAAAATCGATTGAAGACACAGTTACTAGAGGTTTGGACAGAAAGAACAGAAACATCTCTGTCAAAATATAAAGGTAAAAGGACCAACCTTTGTACGTTTAACTAAACAGTCGAGTCTTTGTCTTGTGTAAGTTTGAGGTTGATAGTAGAGGGAGAGTGTTTACAAGAAGAGGAGGATTGTAAATATAAACACACTCGTGTTAATTGAGAAAAGGACCAGTGGGTAAATATTTGGGGGTATGGAGTAGGTCACGGTGAGAGAACGACGGATAATTTAAAGAGAGTACGGCTACAGGAGTGGAAGTGAAAGATGACAGTAGTGTTGAAACCAGACAGAATAGAGAGTGGATCCATTGTGAGTCACCCACTAAAAGTCTCATAACCATTTATTTTAATTGTACCGATAACGGGAAAAACTCGAATGTAAGATGACTCCCTGTGTTTGTTATTTATTTTTTCGTGTTTACGTATTGGTATTTAACCTTTCACCGAGACTTCGACATTTGTCCTATGAGACTATTCTCGTCAACAACAGCCCCTCTACTCTCTTATCGGACACAATTGTCCTACTATACCTTTCTTAAAAGACTCCTTCACTGAAAATCCGATCCTGGACTCCGTTCTATTTTTAATTCGGTAAACTTCTATGTTTCCTTCACCCAAATCTCTCAAGTCGTATGTCTTTTCGGGGTTCAAACTTCTTAAATTTCTCCCGACCATAATAACCTTAAGTCACTTATCCCTTTCACCTGGAACTCTACTCCGACCTCTCCACTCGTTCCTGGCATAGTCCACACCGGAACATTTATAAATGTAAAATGAAATTCTCGTTTCCTCCTTGGATCTTCCGAACATTCGTCCCCCCACGATAGACTAAACAATAAAATTTTTACTAAGATCGAAGAGACACCCCTTACTTAACGTCCCCCTTGTCTTCTTCCCTTTTCGATTCAATCCTCTACCTTCTTTCGACTGTCATCGGTTTTCATCAAACCTGTACCTGATTTCAACTACGTACATTCCTGATTGACCTTCGTCCTACTTGTTCTTAAATGACCACGTTTCGATCTACCAAACCCTTTCTCCTTATTTTCTTCTAAACGTCAAAAGACCGTACTTATGGACCCATCTACCATTTCTATATGGAAATATACCCCTTTTAACTCTCTCTTTATCTTATACAGGTGAATTAAACAGTAACTCCAGTAACCACTAAAACTGTTCTTTTCAAAATCACCTGCTCGCTCCAAGTCACTAACCTTTCTTGTCACTAACCTTTCTCTTCTTTACTCCTATCGGATACATCTTTTTCTTACCTCTTTAGTCCGACCCTTTCCCTCGTCCCTTTATGAAAACCTTAAGATACGTCCCAGTTCACTCTAAAAATAAGAAAATTTCTTTGTAGGACCTCGTATAAATACAACCATCCTTTCTGGGTCGACTCTTCCTATTTACCCACTACGTCTTCTCTTTCCCTTATTGTGTCTCTCCCTTTAGAGACACGTCCACTTCCCTTAGACTGGACCCTAACTACTAATAGACATTACTACTTAGTAGTATAGGTTTGTGGTCTGACTAGAAACGAAAGAGAGAACGTCGAGGACAAGGACCCTTTGGACCATTCATGAAGTGGTGTAGTGGAGACAGGGGGTCGGTGGGAGAGAGAGACGAGAGACGTGGGACAGACCTCCTTGAGACCTCCGTGGGTCCTGACTCCATCTCGGTCCTTTCTCCTCAACACGGGTGTCCTTCGGGACGTGGGGGAAGAGGAAGGACGAAGGGAAGGTGACTTCGGTCCCCACCCGTCGGTTCCCTGTGTCTACGGAGTCGGGAGGGCGAAGACGATACTACTCTGGAGTGTCTAAGACAGTGTCTTTTATTGACAGGAGACAGAGTTGACGGAAGAAGAGAGGTTTGATTTGGTGCTTGGGTTCGATACGTCTTAGTGTACTAGACGAATCCAATGGGGGTACCCAACTATTTAGTAGATGAAACGTACATAGACTTCGGGAGTCCCGGACAATGGGACCTCTCTTGATCCTCCGGCAAATGACCGACGTCGACCCACCCCACTTGTGACGACCCGTGACGAAAGAGTCGTGGTGATTGGAGAGGCGGTGGGTCCTGACCATCCCCCACCCCGAGAGGACCCAGTGACTTAGGTCCCGAGGATCTGACCGGAAGACCGGAAAGAGTGAGAAGGAATAAGAGGACTCCGGTGTCTCTGAGGAGACACGAAACCACAGTCCTGTCCAGAGAAGATTTCCTGTTTCTTACTTTGCCCAGTCTTCTCTTTACACTGGAGACTGAGTCGGACCGTGGAGGTGGTCCACCGGGGGAACAGAAGTAGGTCGACCCTTCTGTCAAATAGGTGATCACAGGTTTACGGAGTCCAATACCTCCACCCCCTTCACTAAGGGGTTTCCTACATACACATCACACACACACACACACACACACACACACACACACACACAGACTCACACTCAAGCTCTCTCTTTCTCTTTATCTCTGTCTCTCCTCCTTGACCCATCTCGAGGAGCTCACTCCATATGAACACAAAGATCTGACAAACAAACGGGGGGAGGGTGAAGGGATGGGGGTAGGAGAGGAGGGACTCTCTCAGACCCGAGAACCCCCGGGGACACACCGACGTCTTGACGGTGGCCGTAGCGGAAGTCCACGTCTTGACAGGACCCAACCCAAGAAGAGGACTAGAGGCGTCGTACCGGTGTCAGAAGGTAATAGACTCTAAACCCCAGACGAATCCGGGAACCCCTGAAGGGACCACCGAGTCTACCATTTCGCAGACAGATGTTATACCCTCTGGACCCAAGCTAGGGACCCAGCCCTTCTAAGGGACCTCCTCCTTTACCGTTGGGTGAGGTCAGGAGATCGGATCTTTTAGGGTACCTGCCTCCTCGGACCACGTCCGATGACGGGTACGCCAACGTTCCTCAACCTGTGCTGACTCGTTGAAGTGAAGGTCCGGGAACCCCAGGGAAAAGGAGTACGACGGAGGAGAGAGACGGGGAGTCGTCTAGAGGGTTTTCGACACCACTTGTAGGTCGGACGCACCTAGTTACACGAGTCCCTCCTAGTGCACTGCGACTACACGGTCCCTTGGTCGAAGATACGTCCGTTGGAGTGGTACACCAAGGTATTGCCCTCGAGGTAGCTGTGGGTCTTCGTCGGGTCGATGTCGAAATCCCGGTTGTCGTTACTGTCACCTAGGATGTCCACGGTCTCCCTCGTCTGGTCGGAGTCGCTGGGGCACGTAGACCTACACTAAAGACCAGTCACCTCCTTCCGGGACCTCTCAGACCCTCTTGTTCCTCTCTACTTTAGACGAAGGTGCCGTCTCCAAAAATCCTTTCCCGTCAACGGCTGAATGACCTCTCGTGTCGACACTCAACAAACTTCACCAAAACCAGGTGAGTAAAGGGAAAAGTTGGGTGGAGGAGCCGAATCATACTCACCGCTCCACCTTCAAGGATTCTCTAAAGAGTCTTATACGACCCGAGGAAACAGAAGCACGACTGACTCGTTCTTCCACTGGTCCGGTGGTTGTCCGTAGACCCACACTCTCGTCGTCTTCTTTTAGAGATTAAGTATCTTTAGAAGGGTAAAAACACCGTCTCAGTTTACGTGTCCCTTAATGATCGGTAGATTCGTACTACTAAAGTAAGTGGAAACTCGTAGTCAAAGGAGAGGACGATCACCTCTATGGTGACGGAGGGGATGCTCCAAGACCACTCTTAGACGTAGAGGGATTAGGGACGGGAGAGAGACACGTTGACTCCACTTTGCGCACAGAAGTAGAGGAATATAAAGGTCGGTGTCCGTGTCCCGTCCCGAATTATTTATAAACAACTTGTCTAGTTACTAAAAGGTTTCGAGAACCGTTCTTTATCAAAGAGGTAACTTTTTTTTTTATCGACGTTACACTAATACTATTTATAACAGTAACATTGACAAGTAAATCAGGGGAAGGGAGGGACTTATCGGTGTAACAGGAGTATTCATAGACTCTCCGGGCCACCCGGAGTCAGGGTCAGGACGGTAGAAATGGGAGACCGAATCGTCCTTTTCTGTCAGTACCTCCCTTCCAAGTCACCGGACCGTCCCGACACCGGAGTCACGGGACGGGGAGGTCCTTCCCGACCTCGACTCCCCGAAGGAGAGGAGTCCTGATACACTCTGTGGGGGTGGTGACACTGACTACTACCTTGTTGACCGTGTGCTCCACCCGTGGTGGGACCCCCTAGATCCACGTCTCGATCTATACTGCAGGAACTCGGGTTGTGGTCGGACCCACTGGAACCTGGTGATGGTACCTCTGATCACGGTTGTCTTCCGTTACGTGAGAGTCAGGTTCCGTTTCCGTGAGATATTTGTTCTCCGTTCCGTCCGAGACATCTGTGACGACCCCGTCGAGACACCCGGAGTCATAAATGTGGTTAAACACAGGTCGTCGTCGGGTCGTCCACGTCGACGTACCGGACCGACACCAGGTCGACCGGTGTTGACGACGGTCCGTCGTCTGGTCGTGGGGTTTACGGTCGTTCTGTGTCGTCGACTCGTGGTGGGTCCGGGGTCAGTCAGTCCGGTCTCGTAGTCGGAGGGGTAAGTGGTCGGTTAGGGTCTCACTTGAGAAGACCACAATGTTGAAACTGGGTCAGAAACGATGACCTCTAGTGTTGTAGGAAGAGGGAGTTGGATAGGGTCCGGATCTACATAGGTTCTGACGTCGACCCTTTAGTTAGGATCCATTTCGTCTGGGACCGGGTCCTACACGGAGATCAAAAGTTGAGTAGGACTACGGACAATCACCGACATCAGGTCGTCCTCCATGGTAGACGAATCCGAGGACCTCAGGTACGTCTATGTTAACTCATGTTTTGAACCGTTACTCCTTGTTGCCCAGAGTCGGGTTCCGAGGTCGGTCTTGCGATAAGGGGTAAAACAAAGACAAGTCAGTGATCCAGTACAAGTTGAGAAACACTGGGGTACCTGATGTCGTACGGTCCGAAGGGACAGGAGATGATAGAGGACCTCAAAGAGTATGAGTACAGGTGACTCAGTCACTACGGTAGGTTGGTAGAATAAAAGACAGTAGGGGAACAGAATGGAAGTTAGAAAGGGTCGTAACCTCAGAAATGGTTGCTCAACCGAGAAGAGTAGTCCACCGGTTTCATAACCTCGAAATCATAGTCAGGAAGGTTACTTAATTAAAGGAAATCCTAACTAAACAAACTAGAGGAACGACAGGTTCCCTGGGAGTTTTCAGAAGAGGTCGTGGCGTTAAGTTTTCGTAGGTAAGAAGTCACGAGACGGAAGAAATACCAGGCTGAGATTGTAGGCATGTACTGATGACCTTTTAGATAACGAAACTGCCATACCTAGAAACAACCGTTTCACTACAAAAACGAAAAATTATGGAGAAAAGACCGGATGGGGTCCGGTAAACGGTCCGGGATCGACACTGAGTCTGAGGGAGATCCTGAAGGCCTGTCAAACGATTGGAATCAGGTCGACCACCTCCGTCACCTGTATCCGAGTACCGATACAGGTGACAGGTACCCGAGTCAGGTCTTTCTTCACCGGTGTGTGGACCCGGAAACCCACTCAACGGGAACACTCCTTATCCACCACCATCCTCGACGGGTTCCTTTCCGTGTCCTCTCCACCTCGGGAACGGATGTAGGTCCGTCACTGACTGGGCCCCACAATCGGTCTCCGTCTGTCACGTCACCGGTTCCTCCGTCTCGTCTACCCGCACCAGCCGTCCCGTACTTGGACGGACCCTGTCGGTGTGGACGAGGGTCGGTCTGGGACTACTCGAGTCAGTGAGGGCAGTTCGGGGCAAGTGACTAAATCGTTGTCGTTGTCTAGGTCGAGAACTTCTTTGTTCACCAATAGGCTGGCGTCTAACAAGAGCTGGTGACCGACGTCGAGGTCGTGGCAGTCAGGGTGATGCGGGGGTGGGTCGCTGCGTGGAGGTCAACCAGGTCGTCGTCGTCGTGGGCACTCGGAGTGACGGGGAGTCGGTGGTGTTGTGTCCAGGGGTAACAAGAGGAGTATGTGAGACACGTGACTGACCTGTTCGGGTCTGTAGCCGACAGGTTACGTTCCTCCTCCCTCTACTACAGAGGTGTGACGCAAGTCAAGGACGGTTCCCAAGAGTCCGTCGTCTCTCGGGTTCTGGTGCCTGCTCCTCTCGTCAGAACCTCTTCTTCGACTTGATCACTGGTTACCCTTACGCTTAAGTGGTTCGCTACCTAACCGTCGGCTCCGGGGACGGGTAGTCGTGGTGGAAGATGTGATCCGTACCTTAGGTCTGTTTACCTTCTGAGTTTCGAACTGCTTCGTGACACTTCGGGGTCTACGAGTGAGTCTATTGACTCCCGAAACCATGGGTCCTGACTCGTCCTCGTAAGGGTCACAAGAGGTAATGACTTTCTCAAACTACTCGGTGATATCTGACCGGAGGGCTGTCACGACTTATTCTTAGTCAGTCCTCCGAGGTCACTTCCCCTGTTGGGTAGATAAGTCGTCATTTCTTCCGTTTAGAGGGTTTCAAGGTCGTGACACCCTTCATATGAGGACGTCTTGTCAAGATGCCGAGGTTCTCAAAAGACGAAGTACTCAACGTGATTCTCCATGACACACTCGACATCGACGGTCAAGACCGTCTTCTCCCTTTTTTACTTTCTCGAAGCCCTCCGAGTGGTACAACACCAGTGGTCGCACCTGGGAGGACGAGGGGACTGTGGTAGGTGCGATAGTAGGTCCCGTCACGACGTCCCCAGTCCTCGTAAGATCGACCCCAAGTCTCTAAAGTCAATACTACTTTTGTGAGAGAGGTTGTAGGAACCCGGAATTAGTCACTCTCGACCCGTACCCTTTACTCCGGACCCTTTGAAGGTAAACCGAGACGGATACGGTCCTAAGTACCGTAGCTGGGACACAAGGGTAGATCATTAGAATCGGAAACGTCACATCTCCATATATCCAAATAACGAAGAGATGTTCCGAAGGTCCTCTAACGTCTTCTCAAAACAAGGGTCCTCAAACTACCTTTACGGGAAAATACTGAATTTCTTGTGGAGTACTTACGGTACTTGTACTTTGGCCCGGGACGGGAGTACTAGACGTGGTTCCTTAACAGGAGTTCCTCTGGAGTCTACCAGGAGAACACGTTTGGTGGGATTCGGACTCCGAAGGTGACATGTCCAATTTTAGACCGTGGGCACCTCGGAAACGACTCTTCTTTCACGACAAGATTCCGACATGTGGAAGACATCTCCCCTAAGGGGTCTGTCCCTCCTCTTCATTGACCAACGTCCACGATGTACCTTCGTCGAGACTGTAAAAGAGACTCAAAATGAAGTAAATTTTTTTTAGAGATGTCAAGAGTCGTAAGGGTAGATCGAATTAGGTTGGACATATTTTCTTCGGCTGATCTCTGGCTCCTGACGAGTGGATTAGGACCTCATCTGGCAGATCGGTCCCAGACTCGAGGAGTTCTCCTCCCGGTGCGTCCTATCAGCCCCTCCTTCACCCACCTTGCGTTCTGACGGGGATCACAATCCACACCCTTAAAGGTCGGACACACTGACGTCTCCGGCCCACGGGGGTGGAAGAGAGACGAAACAGAGTGACATCGACACCGGGCACCAAAAGAGAAGGGACAGTGAGTGTGGGAGACGACACTTGTAAAGGAAGGTGTATACACCGTCCGAGTGGTCGGTTACGTCTCCGAACCAACCGTAGTAAGACTAGACGACTTCCCTGATTCACACCAACTGACCGTGTGTATACCGAAAAAAAAAAAAAGTAAGGGGAGGAGGGAAAGTTGTAACTTTCCGGAGTTCGAGACCTGTCTTAATCTCTGGTCCCCACACACTAAGGTGTAAATTTGAGGGGTGTGTATGCCCGGGGGTCTCCCTACCAGACCCAGAGTCTAGACTCAGTTCTGGAAGACCCAGGACGCCAGGGAAACACAGAAAGTCTGACCGACGACGAGGTCCGGAGTAAAGGGTACGGGTCGAGAGAGACAACAAATTATGGGAAAGCAAGGTTAAGGTCGAAGTCCTTTTGTCTCCCGTACCCGACTCCAGTCCTAATATTCATAGATGGAGTCGGAGATAAGGAAATTGATATTTCTTTAATTTTTATAAAGGAGTCGTTTTCCTAATTTTACTGACCCCTTTTCATGTGTCGGCCGATTACTTACCGGGTGAGTCCAGTGACGACCGAACTCTGTTCCAGGGGCGACTTCACGTTAAGGTGCAAATGATTGTACGCGATTCATTCGATTATAAACAACCTACGGGTACTGAAAGGGGTTCCTGTGTCCAGAGACGACACAGGGGGAGTGTACGACAGAGGAGAGAGTCTGACCGAAGAGGGAGTAGAGGGAGGAAGGGAATCCCTTCCCTAAAGTGAGGCCCAGGGGACATAGGAGGACGTCTCCGGAGAACCCGGTCTGTCCCGACGTCGACGCAGAGGGTCCTGCCCTGCTCTTCTGTTCGTATAGACTTGTGGATAAAACACGGTCGTTGATGACANTGACCGAAGAGGGAGTAGAGGGAGGAAGGGAATCCCTTCCCTAAAGTGAGGCCCAGGGGACATAGGAGGACGTCTCCGGAGAACCCGGTCTGTCCCGACGTCGACGCAGAGGGTCCTACCCTGCTCTTCTGTTCGTATAGACTTGTGGATAAAACACGGTCGTTGATGACATCTATCATGTCGATTACCACGATAACACTGATCAAGGCGTATACTCCTTTGACTCGGGATCTTCTTAAGTAATAAATGGGTCCTAGTGTCCCACGTACGTACTTCCTCGGTCTTAATCTCTGGTCCCCACACACTAAGGTGTAAATTTGAGGGGGTGTGTATGACCGGGGACCTCCCTACCAGACCCAGAGTCTAGACTTAGTTCTGGAAGACCCAGGACGCCAGGGAAACACAGAAAGTCTGACCGACGACGAGGTCTGGGGGTCGGAGCACAAGGTCCTTCCCCTCGGGTAGTACGACTCCACGGTGTCGACCTCTTTGGTGGGAGACTCATTCTAGTGCAAGATGGTCCTACCCTTTAGGTTCTGTAAAAGGATAGACGCGAGGTTGAAGAGACAGGGTGCGCGGTTGGAGTCAGTGTCGCCGGTCATGGTGACGTGTCGTAAAGAGCCCTTCTGCGGTGTGAGCAGTGTCGGTCACTTGTAGTGACAGGTTCCACCCCCGAGAGAGTTCTACTTTCCTACCCTCTTCTCTACCTATCAATCCTTATTTCAGTGTACCAGAGTTTACCTCTAAACTCTTTACGGTATCATCGTTTGGACCCGAAACCCCGGTTCCCGTTCCCATACCCATTGAACTATTTACCACAGGTCTCGAACCTTGGGAGTCGAGAGTCCACTGTCCACTGCTCCGAAAATAAGGTGAAACTTCATATTCGGGTAGTGTGGTTCGTGTCGTCACTTCGTCTCGAAAGAGCAACCGCATCTTCAAGGGTTTCGAGTACCTGTAAGGATTCTTGACTTCAAAAGGATTAAAAAAGAGTACAAAGTACTATACAGGTAAGTAGGGTTTCCATATCGTACAAGAACGGTCAAACCCCCAGGTCACAACCTCCGAAGTCCAAGTACGAGGGACGAGAGGGGTGCCCGATTCTCTTTGGGAAGGGAGGTGGAATTTGTGAGTTGTCACACGGAAGTAAACTAATCGTCTCATTAGTTTTCCCATACCCCCTCCGTGTTCGGGTGAGTGTCTTGAGGACACGTCCACTCCAACCCCCTCCTTCGCTCACAACGTAACCTCCTCCCGTCCCTCCCACTTCACCGTATCCCTCCGATGACGGACAGGACTCCAGACAGAAGGGGTCTCAGGTCGAGCTCACTGGGGAGCAGCTGCTGCTGTCGACACCGATATCCGCGAACAAAACGACGTCACCGATAACCACGACGGTATCGTCGGACCAAGGCGGAGTCCTCTTTCGGTTAAAGTCCAAACACCAAGGAGAACCAGGGAGAACAATAGTCAAGGAAGAATCGGTTCCGGAATTGGGGTTTGTACCGATCTTGGGAATAAAAACCCGATCTCTTAGGAATCGTAAGTCTATATCAGGGTATAAAATAAATAAGTAAGTAAGTAAGTTCTCCGGACTTGTTTAACCGAATACACAGTTCGTGACACTATCTGAGACGCCTACTACGGTTCAATTTCTTGTCAAGTCGGAGACGGGAATCCCTCAGGTATTATAACACCTCTTCTGACTTCATGTTTATCACGCCATCATGCCTCTCGTTCACCTCCCTTATTCTGGTCATAATCTCTTACGTATCCGATGTTGTCCCCATCTTCTCGGGCTTACTGGGTCGTGCTCGACCCGGTCAATCTCCTTTGAAGTATCCCTCCACCACAACGTACCACAAACTTCGAGTTGACCACCCCAGTCTGACGGAGTCAGGTTTAGATTCGCGGAGGCGAGTGGTCGACTCTTTGCACCCCACTCAATCAGAGACACACAACTCTTCTGCCTCGACCGCACAATTCTTTCACGTGTAGTACTGGTCGACTTGCTCCTCCGTGCTCGGTGGGTGTGCCCCGACCGCCGAGGAAATCGTAGACTCGAGGATCTAACCCCTTCACTTTTGGGACCCAGCAAAAGTAACTTTTATGTCAAAGTTATGTAAGAGTATTTCCTTCATCTCAGTGTTCTAAACGGTGAGTCTCTAGGGTCTTTACTCTTCCCCACCGTCGGGAAATGGGGTCCAGTACCCACTCGTCTCTCCTGCCACAGTTCGGAGAGACCAAAGACTTCACCAACTCCGCCTCCTGTGGTTGTATAAACACCCGAATTGTAGATTCACCAACAAAACTTTCTACGGGGTCCTTTTAGTTCCACTCTTGAATTGTTACCCTTAGGATTTGAGTTCAGGAATAGAATTTACAGGTCTGAGACCCTCATTCGTCCCACTAGTATGACATTTTAAGAATCTACCGTTGAGTCCCTTTGTTTCAAAACAAAAAAAAAAGGTCCTTTTGTCAACAAAAAGGAGTAGTATAAGTTGAAGATACACGGAGTCAAAGAAGTAGACTTTTTACTCCTGTGTTTATCTTGGACGGAGTATTCCAATACTCTAACTTACTCGGACGTCGAGCATATTGTCACGGGTCGTGTGTCGATCGTAGTACATCATACCCGACAATTGTAATCCTCCTCCACTACAAACTCCGATCGTCAATTGGTCCGTTTCTCCCATCTACTCGTAAGGTCCGCACCCCCGGCTCTGTACCTTCACTCTTTGTGACACCGATCCCACCCCGAGTCCCCTTCTCATTCCTCCCACGACCTTCGTGAAACTACGGAAGCTTCGGTATTTACCACTTCGTCTCTTTTTCTTCCACTTCGTCCCGTCTTTCAAGTACCTTAACTGTATCCGACGGAAATTTCTTGCTTAGACATAAGGTTTCCCGCGTCCTCCCGTCATTCGTACGGAGAAACAACATACGAAGGAAGGGGAGGGGTAGTCGTGGATCGTGTCACGAACGGTGTGTCACTCTACTAATTATTTGTAGAGAAGTGACTAGTGGACTTTTTACAGTCGAGAACCTTTCGTCAGAGGAAGGGGGGTAGCATAATTATAATGACACTTTAACGACTCTCTCTTCCCTTCCACGATATCCTTAGTTCATTCGTCTCGTAGTATTAAGACTTGTGGCATTTCGATCGAATGACGCTTTTCTTTCACGATTTCAATAGGTCCGGGTCTCTTTCATTTTCCCTTTTTTCTGAGTCTCGGTGACTGTTTCTTTTATTATGATGAATATGGAGTATTTCGTGAAACGTTAACCAAGTATCGGTTCTGGAGTCAATGGCCACTATTCATTTACATGTCGGAGTCACTCTTTTTAACTCTCCTTCTTTCTCTACGAAAATTCTTGGCACGTTACCTTGCCGGAAAGACTGTCAGGGTACTCAGGGATGATAATTGGATCGGTTGAAGATAGAGAGATCTGGTCGGGAAAATCTCCGATTCCATCAGAGACCCCTCACCCCTCCTCTCCTTACAGACACCCTCTTCCCACACATAACCAAGATTGGGTCAGAACGGAGACCAGACACCAGGACTTCTGAATCCAAGATGGGGCATTAGGATGATTGGAGGTACACGGGGAGGATCGAGAGAGTCCTTGGGGACTCGTGTCCCTTTACCCCCTCTGGGAGGGACTCCTTGGTCCACTCACGTCGAGGGGAGACGCCCGAGTCACTGTGGGACGGCACACGTAGTTCTTCGTCGAACACTCGTGTCCTCTCCCTCCCCCGTCACCCTCCTCCCGTCCCCGAGTTTAGAGAACCAGTCAAGACTCTGATTGAGGACCCGGACTTCTCCTGGAGTGACCTTTACTCCTCTTCTACTTGTGGATAGGATCTATCTCTTTGTTACCGGAACAGACTCAAAGACCCCGATCTTGACGATCCCCATAAAGGTCTCGTCCTGTAGTCTCTATAAATCCAGAAAGACACCTCGAAACCTTCTCGACCGTGTCCCACCCCCAATCTACGACATTCTGATTCCGTTTATCTTAATTTCTCTCTTTTGAGATCTCCTTTCCTCTTTCTCCGGTGCCCTTATTTCAGATCTAAGCGACGTCAGACACAGACACCTACCCCATTCTCATCTACCCCACTCGCTACCCCATTCCCGAGTTCAGAATCACCTTGTACTTCTCTTCTAAAATCCGGCTCTTTCAAGATACATGATCGATGTAATCACCCGAAAGGAGACAACTGTTTCGGACCTAGATTACGGGTGAAGACATCTATACAATTTACACCCGGACCGTGATTGAGCCAGTGATAGTATTTTACCTTAGAACTCACAGCAAAGGAGAGAACCCCAAATTAGTGGAGTGACTCCTTTACTCACGTAACCGGACCTCCTGGAGCTTCGGAAGGTCCCGACTGTAAGACTCTCAGTCACGGGTAGTTGGGACCGGGTTCACCCTTATACAATTTCCTCGTCCTCGTAAGGTCTGCTAAAGGACTGACATCAATTTTGGTCTCGAGCCTCCCTGGACCTCGAAAGAGACCCCCGAGGGTCTGTCGTCCTTGTCTGTCCTTTTTCTTCGGGAACTCCTGGGGTGGAGCCTACCGACCTCATACTGAGTCTCGTCTCGGTTGTCTAAACTCTCGAATCGTTTTACCGGGTCGACAGGTCGACGTGAAACTCGTTCTGGGGATCCAGGACACCGGTCCGGTTCACCCCTATGCCTGGACTCAGACGTGGCCCCGGTTTAACTTCATCTTTTTTCACAGGCTTGTGTTCACCTAATCGACAAAACTACGAACCAAGATGGTGACCGTATTTATATAAAGTGTTCCACAAATAAAGTGTCCTTCTGTGACCCCGACTACCAAAGGGGTTTCCGAGTAGATCCAACGACCCTAACATCTCCCTACGTAATCTTCCTCCTAAGTCCTGTACCAAACAAGGTCTTCAACCTCGTACCGTATGTCCCTGAAGAACACAGGACCTCTACTTACTTCTGTGATCTGCGTAACAGAGTCTGAGGAAGGGGTGAAGGACTCCTTACGACGAAACGTCTATGACTCGACGAAAGGCGTGACCGTTTCACTCAAACAACCGTTTTTGTACTCCTTCAAACCTACACAAAATCTAGAAATGGTTCCTCTCATGACCGACCGAACGAACGAAGGAAGAAAGCAGAGAAGTCGGAGGGAACGAGTGAGAGTGCGAAAGAAAGAAAAACTACACTCCCTCATACTCTAAGAAGTCTCGAGGTTGTTTCTATATGATAACCCGACCGGTTTCTCAAGTAAGTCCAAAAAGACATGGTCGAAGGTCTTCTTAGACTTACTTGTAAAACCGGTTGGGTTATGTAGACCGATTGGACCTTTCCAGGATAGACACCGACCGTTTTTTAGACTTAATGAAGTGAGATTATCACTTGTGGGGGGTGGGGTGGGGTGGGCTGTGTGTGGAGAATGGCTCATAGAGGTTAGGGTTTTCGAAGCTTTTTTTATCACTAAAAGACTTTTCACATCATGTCTACTGACAGGGGGAAACGATTACATCGACCACCCCCGAGGTACAGACCCTATGACTCCCACCCGACCCTTGTTTCGAAAGTCGGGCGTCCCGACTCAACCCCAGTCACCAGGAGTGGAGTTCGGACCAAACCCGGAGTCGTCGTCGCACCCCTCCGAGGTACGATATCATGACGCGGACGAGTGGAGACGAGAGAAACGGGTGTCGGCCAGAGTGACTACGACTTTGACTACGACGGTCTTGACTCCACTCGGGAGGTCGTGGACGAAAAGGAAGAGGGGGAGGAGGTCGGACGACGGAGAAGACGCCGTAGTAAGGACACCGGAGAGGTACCCAGGAGTGACGAAGAAAGAGAAAAGAGGTCCGACTCTTGTGTTAGTGGATAAGTGAGGAGAGCGTGGGCCTACGACGTCTCCTTCTTGGTCTCAGGCTAATGGTCTTTACGGAAATCAAAAGTAACAGAACGGACCCTGAACCCCTTCACTTAGCATCTCCGGTCCTAGACCACAGAAGACCGGACTTGAGGAGAATCCCTCCTCTTCTCCTATGACGTCAAGATTTCTTCCTCTTACCGAAAAGGTCTCAATCGCGGAGACTTAGGACTTCGAGGGACAAGACTGTAAGTGTCCACTATATCGGAGTCTATTGACTGAGGGCTAAATAAGGAACGGAGTCGTGTAGAGTAGTCGTCCTGAGAAGATAATATGTAAGTGTGTCGGTCACATTTAATGAGAATAATTCTCTAACGTCGTTGTATCTTTATACAATGTCCAATATACTCTTTTTAATCTATTCGTACCTACTAAAGTCTTTACAACTTTATCTGATTGTATACGGTTATATAATTTTCACTAACAAAGACCCCTACCTTAATAACCACGAAAAGTAAACGAAACAATTAAGAAGACATGTCTGGTATATAATGAAAATATTATTTTATGATGTGTTTGTTGTCAGGGAATAGAAAATTAGTGACTTGGTTAATCTTATATCTGACTAGACCCCAGACAAAGAACCTTCCATCATTACCCGTCCTCCACCCCCCTTTTTTACCTCACATTCTGTTCATAGGGAGTAGAATTTTGGTATGTAGGAAGAAGGTTACTTAAACACAAGAACAAAGGTACAGAAGAAAGAGAAGGAGGGTACCGTTTATTTGTGGTCAAGAGCCCTTCGGTTTGAAGTCTACTCAGGACTTGTCTCTAAATGACTGAGAAAGAGAGGCCGAGAAGGAGACAAGCTCAATAGTCTTCCTACACTGAAGAGTCTCTTCCAAGGTCCTCCAATCTTTGTACTGACTGTCGAAGGAGTCCTCTACAGGGATCTCTCCAGAGTAAACGGACCCTTAGATTGTCCTTGTAACACGTTGTAAAAACGTAAGTCTTAAATCGTCGAAGGAAACAACTTATCAAAAGTACTCCAAAGTATAAGTGTATAACGATATGTTATTCCTTATCATTAACGTTAATAACCCAATAACTCCCGAATGAAATACGGTTTTATACACGGAAATCTTACTCTCACAAATTCTCATAATCGACAAGTCTCAAGAAGACAACACTAAAAGAACAAGTGTATGGGTACGGGAAAAATGTCATTGTTACATACAGGGAGATAAATATGTAATGTACCATCGTTAAATAAAATAAATATACATTTAATAAAATGATACGATTAAAAATTTTATTCTAATTTTATGTCCATTCGTTTTTGAATGGTTGGATCTATCGTATAAGTTTTCTTCATCTCTGTAATGAAACGGCTGATTCCAGNCTGACACTTCTTCCGACTCGTGGCTTCTTAACTACGAAAACTTGACACCACAACCTCTTCTGAGAACTCTCAGGGAACCTGACGTTCCTCTAGGTTGGTCAGGAAAGACTTCCTCTAGTCGGGACCCACAAGAAACCTCCCTTACTACGACTTCGACTTTGAGGTCATGAAACCGGTGGAGTACTCTTCTCAACTGAGTAACCTTTTCTGGGACTACGACCCTCCCTAACCCCCGTCCTCTTCCCCTGCTGTCTCCTACTCTACCGACCTACCGTAGTGCCTGAACTACCTGCACTCAGACTCACTTGAGGCCCTCAACCACTACCTGTCCCTCCGGACCACACGACGCTAAGTACCCCAGTGTTTCTCAGTCTGTGTTGACTCTCTGACTTGACTTGACTTCGTTTTTTCTATTAATTCTAGTGGATATTTAAGTGTTTTATCTTTGTTAGTCACGATTACAAATTTTTTAAAGTTAGGTGTAAAGATCGATATTTATTATATATATTCGTATACCCAAAAATTTTAATTTATTACAATATAAAAACGGACAAATGTTTATGTGTATCCGTTTTTGAGTATGAGTAACACTCGTACTTTTGAGTTCATTATGACTTTAAATTTCTCCTTTTCACTCTCAAGGTAAAACAAGAGTGGGGGATTAGGATAAAGGAAAAGACACCGATTGATGACAACTTAAAACCTCATATAAAGACCTAAAAATTTATGTGTAGATTATGTATAAATATCCAAAAAACTCAGTCTGTGTTGACTCGTTACCTCATACGTGTCAAAAAATTCTGGTATTTACCCTAGTATATGCATTCATCAAATAAAACTAATTATCATATGATACCTCGAAAAGGTACCTTCATACAAGAAAAATTCCTAATATATCATAAGGTATCATGTCTATGATACGATATAAAATAAATTGATTATAGAAGTTATAATGGTTAAAAAGTAACAATATACGTTATGACACCACTTGTTGTGAGAACTTTCTACAAAAACTGATGTATACACTCATAAAGAAGTCCTATTTAAGGATCTTCATCTTAGTAACCGAGTTTCCTGTGAGAGTAGAAATTTTTTCGTCAGATGTATAGGAGGGTTTCATATAATCCCATGGGTCAAGGACTGGGGAAACAGTTACGACTCATAAAAATTGAAAAAGTTAGACTAATATTACCTGATAAAAGAATGGGTCGTAACTAAAAGGGACTAAGACAATTATCATTGTCTCGGGCTGAAGGGAAACTGATTTATCGAGATAAGGGGGAGAGCAAGGTACGTCCATCCACCCGACTGGAGTAGGGATCAAGGTCTCTTGTACGTGGGGTTCGACCGAGTTAGTCCTCGACAAAAGGACCTTAAATTTAGAACTCGTTTCACTGTGACACGGACTTTTGTTCACTTCAAGTAAGTAGGGTTACCGTGACGGGTCTAATCTGATTGAAGGATGTACGGACTTAGACGGGACAAAAAATACAAAGATCCTAGGAAGTTGAAGGAAAATATAGTCAATTAAAGTTAAACTATCTTAAGAGGATATTATAAGACCGTCCCCGCCCTTCTGAAGGGTCCACTAGATCATCTATTCTTAGACTGAACGTTAAGTTCCCTGTGACCAAACTAGGGACTACACCCTTCTAGGGTGTTCGACGTCCCGTTGGTTCGGTCACCCGGTGTTGACGACTTCGCGTGAGTGGTTCTCGGACACGAAACGTTATCTCTTCGACGACGTCACTCTTCGGACTCGTGGCGTCGATCTCTCGTCGGGGACGAGCGGTGTCGACCTCCTTCAGGTGTGTGTCGTCACTTCTAGGCCGTGCTGGTTTTTATTTATCCATAATTTGTACAGGATACCCGACCTGTGAAAAAAATCCGATCTAGAAACTGTTTGAAAAAAAGGGAACAGTAAGGACCAAACTATTCCGAAAAGATAGAGTGACCTCAGTCAAAACTTTTTTACAATGAAAGGATCTTTAGTAGGTCAAATAACCATACGTCGATATGTGACATAGAAGAAATCAGAAAAGCATTATTAGAAACACAGACATCTGAAAGGACCACCGAGTCTGTCATTTCTTAGACGGACGTTACGTCCTCTGGACCCAAGTTAAGGACCCCGCCCTTCTAGGGGACCTCCTTCCGTACCGTTGCGTGAGGTCATAAGAACGGACCTTTAGGGTACCTGTCTCCTCGGACCGTCCGATGTCAGGTGTCACAGTGTTTCCTCAACCTGTGCTGACTCGCTGATAACGATACACAGACGTAAATATAAGAGAGAGAGTATGGCTCGAAACCCGAACGAACGAAAACAATCTACTGAAGTCGACCTTTATTGTCCTTTAGTCTAAGTTAAACCGAATTTTCTATCCCTTTACATAATAGAGTGTGTTGTCTTTCAAGTCTCTGTCCCACAGAGGACACGCAGTCCTGAGACCCACACGACAGGACGTTAGGGAACCGGATCGTCGTACTGCTAATGTCGTCAAGGTCTTTAGTGAAGGTTTCTAGATCTGCTTCTTTTCCCGATTGATGGAGAAGATACACAGAGAAAGAAATCTCACTCTTTTACAAAGAGGTCGTTGGAAGGGTAGTGTAGTAATAACCGGTCCGGACCCAGTGTACGGGTGAGGATTTGGTTAGTGATCTTTTACCTTATTGAATGAAATCGAATTAGTGAACCTCCACCTTACTAAAAACCTCTCAGTTGGTGGAACTGACAGTATAGACAAATAGAATTAGTCCGAAGGGTTTACAAACAGATCAAAAAACAAACAGAACAGTACTGAAAACTAAAGTACTAGTTCTGAAACGATAAACAAAAGATTACCTAATAAAGAAAGACGATGAAATAAATCTGAATGACATAACAAGTAAATAAAGATTTCAAGATTCCTAAACAAAAATTTGTTTAAGTGTTTTCCGATATTATAAAGGAGAATAACGATAAAATCGGTGTAGGCAATCTAAAACTTTATACATAAAAAATTAACGACAAACAGAAATTTATTAGATATTGAAAACAAGATAAAAGAATTGAGTTCCAAATAAATCTACTCACAAAGTACGATAAACGAACGAAATAAAGGTTTCCCTTACTCGTGATAGAAAAAACAACAATAAAGGGTGAAAATAACGTGTCACTACACCAGACGCACTCAAAAGGCGTGCACTTACAGAATTTACATATACACTTCTGTTACGAAAGAAGACAAAAATTTATTTTAAAATTATAAGACAATTTCATTATTCAGTATTAAACTTAATATATTGTCTTGTGTTCCGTATATTGTTCCTTATCGACTAAGAACAGGTAAGGGAACGTAGAGGAGTCAGGACAGGGGGTCTCCGTAAAAGTTGTTAAAGTTGACATAGTAGACAATTAAATCGAGCTATAAAGGTTTATTACGTAAACATTGATAAAGAACTAAAGTTCACAGTCTCTAATAAGTGAACTAAAGGAGGATACCCTATACTTCTGATAAAAATGACATGGGACCAGTGGGTCAAGAGTAAGAGGAATGGGTCACGAGGCTATCCAATAGTGGTAACATACTGATGACAAGTAATAACTCTGTTTATCATAAAAGACTAATGTAAAGAGGAGGACTTGTCAGAAAAAATAAAAAGGGAGATCTCTATTAATGACGAAGTAAAAGTAGTACACAAATCAAAAGATACACGAATAACGAATGACGACAACGACGATTCAGCGAAGTCAGCACAGGTTGAGACACTCTGGGGTCTCTGCCGTCGGGTGGTCCGAGGGACGGGGACCCTAAGAGGTCCGTTTTTGTGACCTCACCCAACGATAAAGTAAGAGGTTACGTACTTTCACTTTTCACTTTCACTTCAGCGAGTCAGCCCAGTCTGGGAAACGCTGGGGTACCTGACGTCGGATGGTCCGAGGAGACAGGTACCCTAAAAGGTCCGTTCTCATGATCTCACCCAACGGTAACGGAAGGGGCATAACGAATGATCGAAAAGGGTTAAAAAGTTTTTGAAAGACTCCATCGAATTACGATAAAGAATGTGTCCGTTTACGAGGTTTATCAAAAAGAGAAAGAACAAATAAAAAGAAAAGGAAATTGCTCCTCGCGAAGGACCTTTAGCGACAAGAAGTCGTGATTAGACCTAACAAACATGAGATCCGAGGGACCTACCGACAACACAATTTGGGAGAAAGGGGACTTAAAAGACAAAGGTAAAGAACTAACTGAACCGACCTCGTTCAAACGGTCCCGCAGGTTCTTTCCCACACGTCGACCTTATCGTCTACGGGGACCACGAGGTGGAGTTTAGGTGAGCCAAGTGGACTTAGTGAGTATGAACCACTTATCAAGTTAAAGAGGACTCTTAATTTGTTTCCATCTTCCTTTTCATCACTGGACCTTTGTAGATGAGGGGAACTCATACTCTCCGAGATTCTCAGATTGAAAAGGAAAATGTCTAAAAGGGTCAATAGGGGAATTAAAGTGCTAGTATGGACTAGGTGTAGAACGTATCATGGATCAAGAAGGTTAAGAACTTGAAAAGGTCCTTGAAAGTCCTTTTAACAAAGTGAAGAGTTACCGTAAGGAGAGTAATACCTTTATTCTAGTCAAGGGCCATTGAGATAAAAAAATATTGTTGTACTGGTTCTAAACACTAGTAGGGGTGTTTACAGCACCAGTAGGGGTGCAATGTAGTCTCTATAACTTGTTTTATGACGATAATTTGCCAACCTATGATTTTTCTCTGGAAAATGGAGACAAATAGAATTAGTCTGAACAGGTTCAAGATAAAGTAACTAGAAAAGTGTCTCAATCGAAAACTAATAAACTAGTTCACAAAGGAAAACAAACGAAAATAGAGTATGTAACTTTAGAGAAAATATAAACATTATAAAAAATCGGAACTTCTTATAAGAGAAAGAATAAAGATTCAAACATAAAAAAATATGGACGTTATTATTCAAATAATAAAATAGTTGACTTGTTGGAATAGTTAGGAGTAGAGGTGGGGGAAGTTTTTTGTAAATCTTTTGGGAAACCCCTTATTAAATACCTAATATTCAATTTATTATTTTATTTAGAGAGAATAAATACATTGTACGACTAATATTATTTAACATATAAAATTAAACTGGGAAGTTAAATTCATGGAGATATTCTCGAGTCGTTTGTAAATTATATTTTACAAAATTTGGATAAATCCATTTTGGTCATTCGATACTGTATTCTTTCATCATGTGTATCTTCATTTCTTGCTCTAAAAGTATTTTCTCGTTATTGTGGAAAAACTGTTCCAATGAGATTTTTTATTTCGAACTTGCATATATTAAACGTAACCCGTTAACCATAGTAGTGATTCCAAAACATACATACATAAAATATTTAGAGTATAAAAAGTAAAAAGGTTAGTGGTAAAACAGAAAACTCACTACAAAACACGAACAACAAATTCCAATACATACTCACTACAATTACTCTCGTAGACAGTCTTTGTGTCCTTCGTAGTTGGAACAGTAATAGTCCCGTGTCCAATTTCAACGAAGAATTGTTTGTGTTTTCTCTTTAGTCTTCACAAAATCTTAAGACTTCCTCTTTCAATCGACAAATTTTCATAAAATTGTGACATTTCGTTAAAAGGAGGTTAATTTTTAATTTAAATTTTTTTAGTAGTGTGTAATTTTTTTTCATAAAATGCAACAAACACAATCAGCGATTCAGTACAGGAAGAGAAAACCCCTAGGGCACCGGAAATCGAGTGGTCCGAGGAGCCAGGTATCCTAAAGGGTCCGTGTTTATGATCTCACCCAAACGGTAAAGGAAGAGGTCCCATTTAGACATAAAAAATTATGACACACGGACGTTCGATTCAGCGAATTCAACACAGGCTGAGAAACGTTGGGATACCTGACATCGAGCGGTGCGAGGAGACAGGTACCCTAAGAGGTCCGTTCTCGTGACCTCACCCGACGGCACGGAAGGAGTCCCCGGGAAGTGGGTCCCTACCTTGGGTACAGGAAATGGAGAGGACGTCCCAAGAAATGGTGATCGCGGTGGACCCTTCGGGTAAAAAATTTACGATTTCTTGTACGTATAACGTGAACTTTTATACACCCAAGGAAAGTTTACAGAAGACTATGACTAAAGATTGTACCAAGGTGTTACTATTCTTTCGTCTGACGCATATTTATGGAAATGTCGACTTTGAAGACATGGAACAAGATACAAGGACCTATGCAAGGTTCCAGAGAATCAAATGTGATAGACCCTCTACCTTATCTTAAACATACGATGAGAACACACTTTTGACATATTTAGAATTGATACAACTCAACCAAGTGTCTCGAAAACTCCAGATGATATAAGAAGATGAAAAGACATATAAGTCAATTAAAAACTCCCAAACTATAACTTTGAGGATGATTTTTAGAATTAAACAGACGAATTTTTTATTAACATTACTTGTCACCTTAATATACGTTGGAACAAGACGTAAAGATTCAGAGGATATTTACATAATAGTATCAAAGTATTAAATTTTTTTATTTTTTATACATATCTAAATTTCAGTAGATACTATAAACGGGGTGTTCAGAGACCAAATGACAAAAGGATACTGATGACACTAATTTATAAGAAATTAAAGAAAAAGTAAACGACTTTTTCGTGTTAAAGTAATCTAATAAATTTAATATGTTCATAAATATAGTTATTTTAATACATTCTGTTGATAATCAGTTTATTCAATTTGGGAAGTTAAATACTAAAAGTGTATAGGTCACTTTCAGAGACGAAAAATTATCTCGTGCGAAAACCATACTTCAGATTCTTGAGAAACGAATCATCATCCGGGTCTTCTGTAAAGAAGATATAAAAACATTTTCAAATTAAAAAAGTGCAAAACTTCAGGTAGTGGGTAAAACTCAAGTAAAAAAACTCCATACTCCGAATTTAACTCCACAAAAAAAACACACGATATTTAATGGTTGATAGATAAAAATTTCAAAAAGCGGTAACTTAATGAAAACGTGGAAACAGTTTTAGACAACCCGTATAAACACACCCAGATAGATACCGAACCTGACGTTCCTCTAGGTTGGTCAGGTGAGACTTCCTCTAGTTGGGACCCTATAGAAACCTCCCTTACTACGACTTCGACTTTGAGGTCATGAAACCGGTGGAGTACGCTTCTCAACTGAGTAACCTTTTCTGAGACTACGACCCTCCCTAACCCCCGTCCTCCTCTTCCCCTGCTGTCTCCTACTCTACCGACCTACCGTAGTGCCTGAGCTACCTGTACTCAGACTCACTTGAGGCCCTCAACCACTACCTGTCCCTCCGGACCGCACGACGCTAAGTACCCCAGCGTCTCTCAGCCTGTGCTGACTCGCTGACTTGACTTGACTTGACTAGATACCGACCAAAGGACAAGACAAGGTAATCTGAAATACATATGAGGAGACGGTTAGTTCAGAATCAATGACATCTAACTAAAAGGAGTGAAATAAGAAAAAGTTATAATAAAAAAAATCATGAAAAATAAATAAATAGAAAACCCTTTCTAATTTCCGTCCTTCTCTTCCCCTACTGTCTCCTATCTACCAACCTACCGTAGTGGCTGTAGGCCCAAACCCATTTGAGACCCTCAACCACTACCTGGCCCTCCGGACCACACGACACCAAGTACCCAAACGTTTCTCAGCCTGTACTGACTCCCTGACTTGACTTGACTTGACTTAACGAAATATCTTAAAACAAGAAAAGACAGTTTGGAGTTGTACTTAGATAATAACAAGGAAACAGAAAGGTACATGTAAAATCTTATTATAATTAACAGATATGGATGTTTTTAAGGAACGATCCTAAAACTGTCCTTAACACAATTTGGTTATATTATCAAACTCCTCTTTACCGAAAAATTTCTACAAGTTAAAAGATTAGGAATTTTGTACCACATAGAGGGGTAAATAAATATAATTTTAACAAAGTGAGCACAATGTATCAAAAGTCGTACGTTTAGGACATGTATAAAACAATCTAAACGTGGATAATAAAGAAAAGTCACCAATATTTACTTTAACGGAAAAATTAAGGTCTGAGGTGTACAAGTAACGTTTATTTATCTTTCTTATTAAAAAAATGAGACATGGACACAAGACGTTTGAACGACCTATAAGTAAATCATCGCAGATCTTTAAGAAATATTCAAGAAGTCTGAAAGATGTATCCACCAGTATAGTACATGTTGATCCCTATAAAAATAAAGAGAGTAGGGTTGGACTTTCGGAAAATTAAAATAAAAGAAATAATTTGACCGATCTTGAAAATCGTAATACAATTCATTCTCTCCACTCTCGTCTGTAGAAACGGAACAAAGGAGAGAATCACCCTTTAGTACCTCAAACCTGACAATTCATACTACAATCCCACTATGATTGAAAGATTTTACTTGACCCTACACAAGGGAGTAACCGGCATGAGACCTTCCCCAACATTTTTCAACCACAATTAAGAAGAAATTTACAAGTCGTCTTAAGAGGTCACTTTAACATGTCCGGACCTCTAAAGAAACCCCCATCCAAATTTTAATACTTAAGTTAAAGGAAACATTAATATCCCAATAAGTTAATAGATGAAATAAAATTCACTTAACACTATTAAACATGAAAAGTCCCTTAACAAAGTAAAATAGATCCAACAGTTTAAATACACATATTTTAACAAACATCATGAATTTTAAAAAGGAGGACTAAATACGTTCAAGACATCACTATCGAGAACAAAGTGAGTCTATAACCACTAAACACAGAAGGAAAAACTAGTCAGAACGATCTCCAAACAGTTAAAAAAAATTATAAGAGTTATTTCTAGTTAAAAGTGATAAAAAAACAAAGTGACTAAAAGAGACAAAAGTAACAAAAGACGAACGGAATAACAATAAGTCAAAGAAGACAAACGAAACCTAAATAAAACGAGAAGAAAGAGATCCAAGGACTTCATCCTCAAATCTACTAACTAAACTCTAAAAAGGTAAAAAAATTACATCACCGAGTACAACATTTAAAGAAAGAGTCATCATAAAATTGACACAGGGTATTTAAAGCTATACAACGTAAAAATAAAAGTAAGTAAAGTTACATAAAAATTAAAGAGAATTCCAAAGGAGAAACCGGGTACATAACAAACCTTCATAGGAAAAATGAAAGGTCTATGAATCTTTAAAAAAAAGACAAAAGAAAAACAAACTAAAGAAACACAGACCTTTTGTATAAGAAATACTAAAGTTAAGAAAGTCCAAACAACTCAAAAACAAATAAACAAAACCAAAACCAAAACGAGTTGAGGTACCTCTCAACTTTTCTTTACACACAAAGTGACAATGACTCATCACACAAGATATTTATGACTAAGCTAGGACAACCAATTACACAGTAACTCGGGAAGGTATAGGCACAATTAAAAGACAGACCAACTAAATAGTCAACAACTCTCCACAACCTCGGAAGTCGACATTGACACCTAAATAGTTCAAGAGGAAGACAAGATAGTAACAACGAAGTGTAAAACGTCGAGATGACGAACGACATATAATTACATCCCAGAAAAACCACCTAACTAGGAAACAGTAATATATTATACGGAGAGACAGAGACCATTATCAGAATCGAGACTTGAAATGAAATAGACTACGAAAACACCCATCACCCTCCGGTGTCAAAAGGGACACTACAACGACCTCACCTTGTAAATAATAGACTTACGAAACCCAGTACGATTCGACCAGGAAAGATCAGGAAACCGATCTCTCCTGTATCAAGACAGTCCCGAAGCAAAAACCGACACGATAACTATAAAGACCCAGTGATCAAAAAGTGAGTTTTAAACTCTATATATTGCGGTTTTCTTTTGGGTCCCTTGTGCGACGACACAGTAAGGAGTCTCGGATTCCAGAGATCGACCAGATGAAAAAAGAGGGGTCAAAGATTCTTAGAATAAAAACAAAATATATGTTACAGGTCCTAAAAGTCAACATGAATTGTCCTCTTTATCCCTATTCATGGAAAATGGGTATAAGAGTCCCCTACAGACTTTGAAATATAAAAATTATAAGTATAAATTTGAATATGAAAGATAACTTTGTATCTCAATTAGTGTCAGACATCAAAGGAGGACTTTACAACCTCCCTTTTTGTGGATTGGTCTGGGAGGTATCCTTTTCAGAGATACTCACACTAAAAAAAAAGTAAATAAAGGAAAAAGACACAAAAGATATGAAAGATATTAATCGTACATAGTAATATTTATTGTGAACTTTCGTGTTACAAGACACGTGGAATACAATGATAATACTTTATTATTTTGGGACAAGTAAAGATATAGTAAAGATGGTCATTTTGACTTAAAATATCCGGAAGAAAAACGAGTGTCACTATTGTTATTTTACCGTCCAAGATTAGACTTTTTTCGTCGAAGTATTCAGAGTCTTTCTCTACTTTCTCTACAGGGGAGAGAGGACTTACTTGTCTTCCCCGTAATAGAAGACGTACTTCTTCGACCGAGTTTCTTGGATCAGACTAAACAACAATTTGGTTTCTGAAACTATTCTTATAGTTTTCTCGATTTTACGTATTAAGCTAAACCAATAGAATAAAGTATTACACAATAAACTCGTTATTACATTAACTGTGGAGACATAAGAACATACCTCATTTATGGACATTTTAGCGAGACAGTTTATTCTGTGAAAGTGAAAGAGTTCAGGACACATACCCCCTTCCTTCGGACACCAGACGATCTATAAGAGGAAGTTGTTTCTGTAACTCTCTAAATAAAGTTAACTAATTGTTTAATGTCTTTGGGTACACCCCGACTTTCGACTTCCGACAAGAGACACGACTGTCTGGGTTTGTGTCGTTGTTTCCTTTCCCTCTATCTGGTATTAAACCCCGGACTCGTTCTCGGACGAACAGAGACACGACATGAAGAACGTCGAGTCTTATTGACAAAACGACTTGATTAGACGTTTCGGTTGTGTTTCTCTCATTCTTTTTTATATGTGTTTATATAACAAATTAGCAGACACCAGGTTCTTGAAGTCCGTCTAAGTTAAAGAGTTCTTCTTTCCCGGGTCCCGTGATAGGAGATACTTTATAAGAAAATAAACGACGGTCGTTGGTTCAATTTCCTTATCGAGACTCGTGATAGAAGACCCTTATACACAAAAGAGATACTTTTACTCCAGGTGGACCGTCGTCTCACTCAAAGAAGTATGAAGATCAGAGGGTCTCCATTCCTTAACCGAAATAAACGTTTGTCCCTTGACAGGGAACCTTCTCTTTGTTATCCCAGCATTCAGAGCACGTAACCTCTCGAGTCTCGTAGAAACATTTACGAAAGACTTACACACGAGATTTTGGGCTTGACATCCACATTGTCCGTAGGTTTCTCTCTGCACAGTCAAGTATAGACCGTACGGATCTCTGAAGATCGAAGATGGACTCGTTATCCTTTGACCTGGACTCACATCAGAGAGAAAAAAAGGAGGGAGGGAGGGACAGAGAGAGTAGGGGGGAGAAGGAAACAAGGCAAAGAGAGAAACTTCTTGATATATTTTGTTCGGTCAGTTCTTCACTCCTTATTGAAACACATGACGTTATGTAAAAGTTTAGAATCCTTATTCTATCTACCGTAACGATACCCAAGATATCCAAACGTTTTTCAGTGTGCTCGTGAGTTATCGGTGTCACATCGATGTCAGGTACCCCAGCGCTTCTCAGCCTGTGGTGACTTGCTGAAGTGAAAGTGAAAAGTGAAAGTACGTAACCTCTTCCTTTACCGTCGGGTGAGGTCATGAGAACGGACCCCTTAGGGTCCCTACCCTCGGACCACCCGGTGGTAGATACCCCAGCGTGTCTCAGCCTGTGCTGACTACACTGAATCATCGTCGTCGTCGTCGATATCTGTCCGTAGAACTGATTACGTTCTAACTTAAATATAAACTTTTGGTCAATTACGTTAAGTGACATAATTATCTCGGTTTTTATACTAATAGAGTCATCTCCGTCTTTTTGGCGAACTGTCTTAAGTTGTGGGTAATTAATAAAATTTTTTTATCATTCATCCCTGTCCACCCGAAGGGTCCACCGAGTCACCATTTTTTTAAACGGACGGTTACGTCATCGACGTCCTTTACACCCAAACTCCCTTCTAGGGGACCTCCTCCTTTACCGTTGGGTGAGGTCACAAGAACGACCCTATCAGGGTACCTGTCTCCTTGGATCTTCCGATGTCAGGAACCCCAGTTTTCTCAACCTGTGTTGACTCACCGCTTCGTACGTACACTTCCTCGTCTTCTTTTGAGACAATTGGACTACTTCCCGTTATATTTCTTGGGTGTAAGTTGTCGTAATTATCACTTTCGGACGTACGAAAGAGGGGTTCCGGTCTTCGTTCGACTTCTCAGACGAGCGTGGCGAGAAACTCGTATCACGACCTTCAAGATCGATCACTTTATTCCGTTATTTTCTTTGTTAAATTTGTATGTCTACTTTTACTTCTTTATCTTAAAAAACATAAACTTTTACTGACCAAACATAATTTTTTAGGGTTCCTTAGATATAAAGTTTTGAGCATATCGATTGCTCACTGATTGTTCAAATGTTTAAGTTATATGTTTTGACAGACATAAAGATATATGATTGACTTGGTAGTCTTGAAATAAAAAATTCCAGTGAATGTCATCGTACTTCTTATACTGTACAAATCCCTATGTAAACTGTTTTCCACACGTTCTGTGTATATGACTTTTGACGATTCCCTTTAAGTTCTTCTGAATTTACCTCTCGTGTACACAAGTATCTAGTTTCTGAACCTTAACAATTCTACAGTCAAAAGAGGTTTGACTAGATACCTTAGTTTCAAGGTCGTCTAAAAAAACTTTTTTGCAACCGTACGATAAAGATTTAAATATGCCTTCACATTGTTATAAACGTACCTTTACGTTTTAGATATACCTTGTCGAAAACTTTAAAACTTTTGCCTCTTGTTTCAATTTCTCTCACGTCTGTATATTAGTATTTGTATGCCGACTAAATAAAAAGTATTTCTATGGTTTCGTTAAGTTACTCCTTTCATATTAGAAAAGTTGTTTACCACGACCTTGTTAACTATTGGTTACACTGTTAATTTGGAACCAGGAATTGAGTGTGATATGTATTTTTACATGAATTTTACCTAGGATTTTCGTTTGAATACTAATGGTTTTCTCTTACGTCCCCAGTCAAGTCAAGTCAGCGAGTCAGCACAGGTTGAGAAACGTTGGGATACTTAGCGTCGTGTGGTCCGGAGGGACAGGTAGTGGTAGAGGGTCTCAAGTGAGTTTGAGTACCGGTAGCTCAGCCACTACGGTAGGTCGGTAGAGTAGGAGACAACAGGGGAAAAGGAGGACGGGAGTTAGGGAAGGTCGTAGTCACAGAAAAGGTTACTCAGTTGAGAAGAGTACTCCACCGGTTTCATGACCTCAAAGTCGAAACCGTAGTAAAGGAGGTTTCTTGTGGGTCCCGACTAGAGGAAGTTTTACCTGACCGACCTAGAGGAACGTCAGGTTCCCTGAGAGTTCAGAAGAGGTTTAGGTGTCAAGTTTTCGTAGTTAAGAAGTCGCGAGTCGAAAGAAGTGTCAGTAATTCACCCTAATTTTTCGTTATATATTTTCTTTTTTTGAATATTTTCTTATTTGACCATTTAACCTGAAGTATTTTTAAAATTTACAAACGAAAAGTTTTCTGTTACTCCCTTTTTTTCCGTTGCTCAGCACTAGTAAAACATCACACATCTTTATGACTTGGTGACCTCGATGGTGTCAAAGATCCAGTTAATATGAAGTCATTATTTTTATTCTTTTCTTTTCTTCGTGGTCTGGAGTGTGTGTCTGTCTGTTTTGGGGGTGTTTATGTATGTACGTTTAAGTAAACCTACTATGGGGGAGTTTTTCTCTGTTACTATTCTTTTATTTTACTACTCAGTCTAGCCCTCCTTCGTAAAGATTTTGTATAGTGGGGCATTTCCTGCATATAGATCTTAAAAATTTTCGGCTTTGAAAATGGCGAGTTATTATTCTTTTATTTGTTGGGTTGAAATTTTATACTCGTTTGGTAAACTTAATTATGAAGTAATTTCTTGGATATGTCAATCATTTATTTATGTACTTTTCTACGAGGTATAGTAATCATGTACCTACAAATATCGTCGAAATAACTACTGACGGTTAGGAACCTTTGTGATTCTATAGGAAGTCATCCACTTACTATTTATTTGACCATATAGATCTGTTACCTTAGGATAAATCCCGATTTTTCTTTAAACGATAGTTCAGTACTTTTCCGTACCGCCTTAGAATTTACGTGTGCCGATTGACTTTCCTCGGTTAGGCCTTCTCGATGTGTCACATACTAACGTTGATATACTGTAAGACCTTCTCCATTCTGATACCTTTGTCATTTTTATAATCGTCAGCGGTCCACGACGTCTTCACCTGACCACGTATCCGTCTCGTCACTCCTAAACATCCCGTCGCTTTTATGAGACATAAAATGATATAACTACCTATGCAAACAGATTTGACCATCTTACGTGTTGTGGTTCTTACGTGAGATTCCACTTGGTGCCTAAACCCCACTAATACTACGTAGTCCAAACAGTCAAAATTGTTTGCAAGGTCGTCCCCTACCGTCACCACTCCCTCCGGCTCGTACACGACCCCGCCCTCCCCATACGCCCGAGGGACGTGGAATGGGAAACGACGCTCAGATTTTGATGAGAAGTTTTTTCCAAAATTTACACTTTGTGTGTGTATATGTGTGTGTGGACTGGACTTCCCAAGATCTTTTTCTTAATTCTTGAAAAACAGGTTCGGGTCGTGTTCCGATTATTTCTTAAGTGTGTGTTTTTTTTTTTCTCTCTCTCTCTTCTTTCATTTAGAGTTTTGTTACGTATGTTATAATTAGTTACATTATTTTCAAGGTTCACGCTTTAATAATGTTGATATTTTATTTCCTCACGGTGAAACGACACATGGTCTTTGACTTGTGTTGTAACATTTGGTTGATATGAAGTTTATGTTTATTATTTTAAAATTTTTGTTTTTTATTTTATTTCCCTCACTATTTATGTTCTAGTCCTGATACCAACTAACAGTGGTCCTTTCTTCTATTACTTTAGTCTTCCTTGAGTGTGTCACAAAGTTCCTATCACCGTTATAAGATAAAGGAGGTGACTTGGTCCATGGTTTCAGAAGTAACGTAGTAATAAGAAATATGACAGAATAGAAAAGATTAAAAAAATTAGATGAGTTAATTTTTTTTTTCTTTTTTTATTTGTAGTTAACGAACACTGTTCGGTCCTCGTCAACCCTTACTATAGTTTCCAGATTAATCGTAACTCTACCTTACTCCTGTCTCTGAACGGGGTGACTAGACACTTTTAAGACCCCACTAGAAGTACCACCCTGATTGAGTTATTTGACTCTAGTCGGAGGTATTCGAGTAATGTCCGGGTTACAAGGAGAAAAGGGTCACTAAGTGTGGACAAGATTTATAAAGTATCTAGTCTGAAGTTCATTCGCTTTAAAAAGGTCTCCGAATCATCTTCAGAATCACATTTCTTACACTATCGAAGTAGGGTGTAGGAGTCTCCGGAAGAACGAAAGGAATGACTCTCACCCTAGGACACCCTCGACTACCTTTACCATATAACTACTCCCAGAGATAGATCCATGCTGAGTCACCATTCCCGTCAATTCCTCTTCAACCCCCGTACTCTTCCCTTTCTAAAGACCCCAATTACACCTTCGAGGAATGTCTGGATTGAGGCTCTCAGACACAAAATGTCTCACAATCCAGACCTTTAAGTAGATTTGTGTAAGTAAAAGAATTAAAAGTAATCCCGACCGACCGGATCTGAAGAGAAGGAGAAGACTTGGACACCCAAGAAAGTACAGTGTAGTGGACGTTCCGAATGACGGAGTGACGAAGAGGGGTGTGGGTATAAGCGGGGGGTGAGGGTGACCTAAGGGACCCCGGTGGACGTTTTTTTTTAAACAGAGAGTCTATTACCTTTTAAATAAGATTTACGAATAAAATCGAACTCTTCATGGGCGAGACAGTCCGGAGACAACGATTGTATAGACAAGACTGCACACCAAAAACGTGTCAACTTCCCAGTACGACTGAGAAGACGGAAGTCCGTCCTGACGGAGGGGGTAAAGACTACCGAGCAAAGTAGAGAGTTAGTAGTTGACTCCCGGACCACCGATAATACTACCCTTCCCCTCTCCTCACACCAGGGACCCTTTGCTCCGGACCCGGAAAAGTAACTCCTCTAGAGTCAGGTTGTCGTGTATAAGTCTCCATCCGTGCACCAAGGGTATCCGGGGGACCTCGACTTCTGTCTCCGACACGGGAAGTACAACGGGAACAAGGACTAAGAAGAGTCCAAAGGGTCCGATAGTCTACGGAAGACAGAGATTAATGAAGTCCTAGTCACCGAACTCACAACCGGTACTCGGACTCGGGATTCGAATGTCTATCCCGCAGACCTTTAACTGAAAGAAAAAAGGAGACGAGAAAGGGTCCTCAGGAACAAACGGAAAATGAGTCTAAAGGTTACTCTGACTTATCGAAATCAACATGACATCTTTTCGTCTCGATTCCGGACTCAGATCTTTTTAAACAAATGTTTAAACAGACCCGAAACCTACAATCCTCGTATGGTCCCCCGATTAGAGTATACATTAAACCACGGTGGTCAGGTAGGATTTCCTTTAGTCAGGACTTATAAGTGACCGTCCTGACTACGACTTCGACTTCGAGGTTATGGAACCGGTGGACTATACTTCTCGGTTGAGTAACCCTTTCTGGGACAAGGACCCTTTCTACCTCTCGTCCTCCTCTTCCCCCGTCTTCTCCTACTCTACCAACTTACCGTAGTACCTGAGTTACCTGTACTCAAACTCGTTTAAGGTCTTCTGTCACTTCCTGTCCCTTCGGACCGCACGACGTCAGACACCCCAGTGTTTCTCAGCCTGTCCTGACTCACTGACTCGTTGTTGGCGGTTAGAAGAGGGAAGACAGCACGAGGTCAAACCAATGATCTTCGTACATTCTGAACCTTGTCCTGTTCTATCCTGAGAACTTAAGAGTGGTAACGAGAAGGACACTGAAAGACACATCCGAAGTTCGTTAAAGGACGGAGGATAGGGGTCAATAAAGTAACCACTGTACTTGCTAACAACGTGACTAAAACGGGTCTCAAACACTTCCGGCCACCCTCTCGTCTGAAACTTTGTACGAAAGGTTGTACGAAACTTTCCAGAGACTCGAAACGTCCCCTTAAACACTTGTTGACCCTCCCACCAGTACAGTAGGTGTGGGGATTCCTACCACTACCACGACCTTGGTTGGACCAGTTAGACTTCCTACTTTCAGTTAACGTTTCAACTTTTACCCGGGGTCTACGCTCCTCTAGTCTGTCAATCTGAATGAAGGAGAAAAGATTAAACTCTCCAAAGTACAACTTCTTTTAGTCACACAATCTTCGACGTCCTCTGGGTTTGTGTCAATGGTGCTTCGATTCGAGACAGGGTACCGACCTCAGAAGATGAAAAGAGGACGAAACGAGACCCGTCGGGTCTACGATGACCCATTCATTTTAGAACCTTAAACACCATTACCTCTATACAGCCTGAAACCCCTTTTCTGGGTTTCCTTTCGTCGTACCTGATTGAAGTCGAGAGTCTTCGGTTCAAGTCCACCCTATCCCGATCACATTCTTTCACAGCACCCACCCTGACTTACCGAGAAAGACTTACCATAAAAAAAAGTAGAATTTTCAGGGGAATTGATACTACGGAAGAAATCGATGTTAGAGTTGAGAAAAGAAAGAAACGAGTCCATTTAGAGAACTTGCTCATCAGACGTAAAAACGAAAGAGATAAAGGGGTGAACAGTGAGTGAGAGTTACTGGCATCAAACCGAAGGCGACCCGAGTCAAAGCCGGTCTCGCGTTGTTTGAGATAAGTCTGTGAAGTGTGAAAATTTTAGAATAGGACGACCTGAAGAGACGACGTAACCCATGACGACTAGTGAATAAGAAGAAACCGTTAGCGATAAGGGGACCGACGAGAAACATGAAGCACATAGAGAGAACCAGGGAAACCGCCGAAGAGAAGAGAAAGGGAATTTCTGACCGTCAAAAATGTCAACGGAGGAACGGAGGAATCAAAAATTAAATGACTTCGCTGAATCGTCGTCGTCGAGGAATCACTTGAATAAACAGATAAATTGAAAATGGTGGTGTTGACATATTAATTCTCAAGATTCACTACGTAGTGTGGGATTAGTACGAAAACTCAAAGTGTAAGTTTGTAATTCGAAACGTGTTCTGTGTCGATGGACGCGTAAAGTTCTATAGAATCGTGTTATGCTGGTCTCACCTTGAGTAGATAAGAGAACCACGGAGGGTGAGGATTAAAGTAGGAAGACCAAAAAAACTGACGTGATACACCGAACTCCCTAGAGTCAAGGAATTGGTCCCCAAATTGGACCCGGTACCGTCACTTTCGGGCCCTAGGATCGGTGATCTGGTAATCCCTACAGGGGTTTAAAGTAAAAAAGTGACAAAATAGAGTCAATTACCATAGGTAGGTCTGTAGACCCAGTTTTTAACCCTCTATTGTATCTAAGGAGGGAGAGGAAGTAGGAGATGTGTACTAGTCAATAGTTCAAACCGTTTCAGATGGAAGATTCAACCAGGATCTGGGCCAGAGAAAGGACTTTGTACGGATTACCAAAGACGATCCTGTTCGGGAGTGGTAAAGACAGAACACGATCAGGTTGCTGAAGGATTGATTAGAAGTGTAGAGTCGGAACACAGGAACTTTATTTAAGACTGAGACGTCGGTCTCATTAAAGATTTTAAGTTCAGACGGTCGGGTTCGCGGAATAGTACCGTAAGTTCCAGGTGTTATTGAACCAGGACAAAGTTGGAGAAGTTGGAGAAGAGAGTGGGAGACTCGGAACGTTATTTAGGGTTAGACGAATATAAATGGACGGTTTGATAATAAATAGAGGTTTCAAAACAAGTATGACGATGAAGACGGACTTTACTCGGGGCAAAGGGACAAGGACGGTAACGAGGGACGAGGAGAAAGTGAATGTTAGAAGACGCGTAGGGATTTCTGAGTCGAATCCACCGTAGAAATGGTCCTTTAGAAGGAACTCGGGAGGAGAGACGAAACTACCGACGGACACGTTTAAGAAAGAAAAATGAAAGAAGGAGTAGACTTTATTAGAGAAGTATACGGACACGGTCGGCGACTTGACTCTCAATGAACATCCGTCCCTGTTACGGACAAACAAACTAAAAGAATAAATAGAAACTTAAGAGTCGTGGGTGTAAAAGGGATGTGTTATAAAAACAACTTAACAAAATAACTTGTGTGTCTTTGTCCTGACCCACTGACTTATGGTGTCGTCACCATAACACCACTCTTCAGGTCTGAGTCTTAGTCTACGAGATCAAAGTTCGGTGAGAATAAATGATCGAGACATAGTGAACCTTTTCGGTGAAAAGTCTAAAGACTTGAGCCAAAAGGATAGGTATGTTACTCTTATTATTATGGGCAGTGTATCAAATAACTCAGTTTCACGGACCATCGGATTGTTGTAAGATAAAATGTTTTTCTCTTCTCCGATTGAGGTCAACTCACTTTCACCTCCTTGACTTTTCTCCCATCGTCCCACTACTTTCTCTCCCTAGTTTTCTTTCGTGGACGACAACTACATTGCTCCTAATCCTTCATCTCTCCCCGGAACGATTCTCTTCAACGTTCCAGTTTCTTCTCGTAGTCCTGAAACCTTCACTTTCCCTTGTTTTCGTTCACCCTGTCCTTCCCTGGGTCATTTCTTGACTCTTGTACACTTGCCGGTACCCGGGGCCTCTCCCTTTCTTCGTAGTTCTCCCAGTTCCTCGTCAGTGCCTCTACTCTCTAAATGGATCGGACCCAGTTGGTGCCTTGATTCTCCATCCCACTCCTTCACACCACTTTTTCGACATTGTGATTCCAGTTTGGGGGTTCGTTTCTTTCTTAACGAAGTATCGATGGTCATGTCTGAGCCTCATCTCCCAGTCCCCATCTTCCTTTCTGTATCCTACCCGAGATGGTAACGGTCCCTTTCAAGTTCCCTGTCTCCTGTAATTCCATTTCCACTGCCTTTTTCCTTTTGGACTTTCCTCCTCGGTCCTTCCTCCATGATTTTCGATCACCATCGACTGTACAAGTTCCTACTTCTCGTTTCACTTAGACCCTTTTACTTTTATACCTTCTTTCGGGGGTCCTTCCAGACTCCTGGTTTCATCTAGTACAGACCTGTTCCTTCATTTCTCTTATGACTGAGACCCGAGTCTGCATGGACTGAAAGAACGACATGAGGAATGAGAAAAAAATTTAACCCCCATTTACTTAACCGAAAAGTTTTAGACAAGTAAATAATTATTCTAAATATTTCACCCCCACTTTAGTGTACGGATCTTTAGAACACTCTAATCACTCTATTTCACACTTGCACGGACCGTTGCGGACCGTGTACCGTTTGTGAGTTATTTATAATCTTAGACTAGAGGAAAGGGAGAACAGGGCACAGACAGACGAGACCCTAGGAGAAACAGAAACTGCAGACCAAAGGACGTGGACGTCGACCTACAGTACGACCACTCAAGTGGTAAGAGAGGGGTGGGGGAAGGAGTTTGGGTGTCAGGTGAGTGACTGACGTGGGCCCTCGGTCGCTTAGTTCAGTTTACATAGGGAGAATCTCTCGGTGTGCCCAAAGAGCCCCCTTTTTTTTCCAAAACGACAGAAGAATGAGATAAAATTTTGCGTACTAAGGGGTTCCTCTCCCTCCCTGGCGACACCTCTCGGTAAAGGACAGGAGAAAGAGGTTCGACGTCGTAGTAAAAGACCAAGAAGAGGTTGGTACGAGAGGCGTCGACGGTCAAAACTCCGCGAGGTCACGCTTCCTGGTCGGTCGTGGGTCCTCTCGTACACGGTGGGACTCCTACTGAACTGCCTGGGTTTCCTTCAGGCGAAGGTCCAGTTTCCGATGTGAAAGTCACTTGGGTAGGTGGACTAACACAGGATGCCACTCCAGAATCTTTCCTGACTGGTCACGCCCGTCGAGAAAGAGGGTAAAGGGTTTCGAGAGGAAAGTCGGGGTGTCGGGTGAGTCCTTCCATGGGGGTCCTTTGATCGGTACCCTTTCCTATGGTAGACGAGGTAGAAGTCGGGTTCTTCGGTCCCATGGGAGACACGATCTGGGATCTCTTCGACAGGGTGTGGGGGTTGGTCTCCCGTCCACCGGACCGGGGAGTCTCTTTCTGATCTCCCGAGATAGTCCCCGTCGAGACTCCCTCGAGGGTTCCCCGTCATCCAGTGCGAGTCGAAAACGAAACCTGGTGTCTGACCGACTAAGAGGTTTCGGGTCGGTTCGGATATAAGCTTCCTCTGGGAGACCAAGACGCGACGGTCCGGACCGTTCTGACCGGTGACTGGGTCCAGTGGAAGATGGCTCTACCGCGTCGGGAACCGGGGGGGCCTGGATCGTTCCTTTAGAGGTAGTGACACCGCGTTTTCCGGCTGTCGCCCGTGATGGTGACGTCGCGACAGGAGTCCTTGGGACCAGGGCCCTCGGGTCTCCGCCGCAGAGGACACCGAGAGTGTCAAGTGCCATTCGTGACCTCCGTCACAGCAGTACCACCTCCGTCCACCCCTTTCTGTCCCCTTGATGTTGACAGAAAGCGACCTCTCCCGTTCTAGTGGCTTCCGGATTCGTCATCCAACGACGGTCTACGGGGTCCACCGGAAGTCCTCCTCGTCGTGGAATCGTAACGGAAAAGTTCGGGAAGTCGAGCTCAGGCTCGAGTTGTACAAAGGAAGACGAGACAGGATGTGTCAAGACACGAGGGGCTACAAGTGACTGACCTACAGACCGAATGACAGTCTAAACGGGCAGAGATCTAGAAGAGATCGGGACAGATAACTTCTCTCTCTGTTGAACTTTCCAAGTTTACCTTGAAGAGATCCTCTTCCGGAAGGACTAGATCTTTCTGCCCTTCCTTTCACCCCAGTCCCAAGAAACGAACGACCCCCGAGTGGACTTACATCTGACTGGAGGCGAAAGAGTGGAGCGAGAGGGGGTCTTGACAAAGCTCGGGGTCAAGAGTCTCAGTGTGGGAGTCGACTCGGGGTTCTCCCCTTCGGTCACTGGGACTCGACAGTCTGGTTCGACGGGGACGTCTCCAGTCGGCGGGCGGAGGAGAAGAGGAAGATGTTCCTGCCGTCCTGACACGCGTCGTCCCCGGGGAGAGGTCTTAAGGTCTAGGGGTGACGTAGTCTCCGTGTAAGACCCAGGATGACCACACTCCGTCGGTGACTCCTGTTAGTTCAAACCTTTGTCTCGGGGTTCGACCTCTAGTCCCACGTCCCACTCAAACACACACACACACACAAACACACACACTACACACACTTTTTCGTCCTTCCTTCCCCTATTCTGTTGACCCAGGTACTCGATCCCAAACCATATTCATCCAATTCTTTCCTGTGTGTCCTCCGTTCTTGTTATTCGGTCTCAGGGACCACCACCTTTTTTCGTGTTTATCCGTTGAAGAGGGAGTCTGGCACCACATGTTGAGTGGTTTGGTTCTGGACTCGGTCGTCGATGACGGGGCATCTGAACTGTGAGGGAAGTACTTGAGACCTGTAAACATCCTTGTCTCAAAGATCTCACTCCTACTTCATCCGACGTCAAATATAAGCTAAGATCCTTAGAGGTAGTTCTTCCGACGTAAACTAGACTTTATATGGGTGTCCTCCACAGGTCCCATCCCTGCCTCGAGTTCAGTACAGTATTCCTTTTATTACCTTCCCTACCCTCTACGAGTAGAACTTCTCCTTCACTGAGTACCCCGGTCGTCTCCGCAGGAGTTTTGTGACTTCCGACCGTGTCCTATTCCTTAATGTGACTACAGTACATGTAATCACATCTTTCGGTACCGTTGGGTGAGGTCATAAGAACGGACCTCTTAGGGGTACCTGTCTCCTCGGACCGCCCGGTGTCAGGCACCCCAGTGTTTCTCAGTCTGTGCTGACTTCTCTGAATCGTACGTACGTACATGATGTATTCTCTAACTGGATCCTGGTCAATGGACAACATGTTGTACGCACAACATTCCTTAAGTTAATTTTCTCCTCCTTGACCGATTATAGGTATCGGAAAAATTACTATTCCGGAGGGGCACCTTCTAAAAGTTCGTCTTCTTTAAGTCTAAAGAAGTCTGACCTTAAACCTGGTCTCAGGAGTTCAAAAACGACGGTGACCCGAGGTTTCGACGAAATTCTCTTATTCTTTCTAACTGGTCCTCATACTCCCATCCTGCTCTCAGCCCGAAGTGAGAACAGACACAGAGGGCGGGGACTAGGTCCAGGGAGGTCGAGACGGCGTGGGTGACGGAACTGAGGTCGAGGAGGAGTCTTTCGTCTACGAGGTCTTTGATGAAGATGTTTCGGGGGACTCGGTGACGGAGGTGAAGGGTGGGGAAGACGATTCCTAGGTCTGAGGAAAAGGGGAGGTGTTCCGGGTCTGGGAGTAGACATAGTGGTCTACGCACAAGAGGAGTTCGTCTATGTCCTATACTCTCAAGAGGAACCAGTGGACCAGTATCTCGACTCCCTGAACAGATCGGTGGACTTCGAACTCTGGTGTTTCCCAGGACGGTTTGTACTTATTTATCAAGTGGACGGCATAACGAACTGATGGGGGTTATTTAGGTCCAAAATAAGATCAAAAGTAGAAAGACAAGATATGAATACGTATTTACCAAAATGTCCAACGGGTCACAAAACAATCTCGTCGTCTCTATCCACTCATATTTATTTAAACATGGTTCAATATGGACCTCAAATTGATATTAACACATAAGAGAGAATTGTACTTCAGTATAGGACGAACTAGATCTCTCAACGGAAGACACCGGGTCTGGTCTTAGACCACTTACTTTCTCTTCGTTACTCTATCTAAATTACGTCGTCACAGTTGGTTGTCGTTAGAGAGAGGTAGGATCCCCTGTAAACCGTTACAGACCTCTGTAAAAACCAACAGTGTACCAGCCCCCGCCCCCACACACGACGACCACAGATCCCTACAATAATTTGTAGGTTATTATGTGTCTTGTCGGAAGGTGTTGTTTCCTAATAGACCAGGTTTTACCGTCATCACGACTCCAACCCCTTGGAGTCGAAGTGTTTCCACAACCTGAAACTCTACTTGAAAACGGAGAAATTGAATTAAGAGAGGACGATCGGAATTAAGTCGTTTATAATTAATGTACGACCATAAAGACCGGAGACGATTTACGGGTTTAACTACGATACAATTTATATGGATATTTTGTCACAAAGACAGATATCCCCTAAATGTTAAACTCTACCTCCCTACCATTATGAGGATGGGTAATTCGTTAATTTAGTCCCGTATATGTTTAAGGGGTGTCCTAGGATGACTTAATAGTACGAACTAGTGTCTTTATACACTATTTCGCATTGTGACTACCCGAAGGGTCCACCATTTCTTGAACGGACGGTTACGTCCTCTGAACTCAAGCTAGGGACCCAGTTCTTCTAGGGGACCTCTTCCTTTACCATTGGGTGAGATCATAAGAACGGACCCTTTAGGGTACCTGTCTCCTCGGACTTTGCAATGTCAGGTACCCGAGTGTTTCTCAGTTTGTACTGACTCACTGATTTACTGTAGTTATCGTAACGGTCTTGTCGTTAATAAACAAATTAAGTAGAGACTTTATAAAAAGAAATTTTTATATGTATTTAACTAAAACCATGGTATTATTATGAAAAAAGATACGAACCTGACGATGACACGTAAGAGTCGGTTACTCTCGATCGGACTGTATGAGATGTCACTGGAAACCAGTTACTCAATCGGGAAGTAAAATACTGGAGTCGGTCCCTCCTGAGATGGTACAATAGAATTTAATGCAACACAATCCAGTAAGTCACCTACCAAAAAAAGACGATAAATAAGACACACGTCAAACCTGGGTGTCACTAAATGTTGCTACATATAAACTAACGAGGTCTTTACGACGTTCCTTTGTTTCCTTATCTTAGTGCAACTTACAATTTTAAGTTCAAAAGACCACCAAGGACACAACACGAATCAACGACTGACTGAATCAGTACAGACTGAGAAACCCTGGGGTACCTGACATCGGACGGTCCGAGGAGACAGGTACCTCTAAGACGTCCGTTCTTATGACCTCACCTAACGGTACGGGAGGGGGGACCACCAAGGATCGAGGGAGATTTTACGGTCCAAATACCACTAAGGATAGTAGATGTTCCCCTTTCTAGTTCTTCGTTTACTTTTAACCATTTTCAGGTGTTTATGGTGACATCGTACTCCCCTACCTAATTGTTCACATACTCACCCTCGACGTTCTTTACTACTGGTCTTTATACAGTAAACCATCTACTGGTTTCACCTTCGAGTCCACGGTTACCGGGTGTGACTTACATGGCAGTTTCCAAGACACAATATCGGTAAGATGTACCTTAACTAAAGTTGATCACCATGGCGTAAGTATTTACGTAGGACGTTCGGACGCGATTTATTCCCTCAGTACATGTCTATTATTTTCGAGCGTCTCTTTTTTATTCCTTCTTTACCCACATCGACCGATTCACAGAGAGAAGACATGACGAGTAGGTACACAGTTACACCTGGAAATAGTAGTGTAACGTAAAATTAAAAAAATGATAGAATAAAGATCAGTGACTTCCCACTCGAGAAACTCCTGAAGAACTCGAGAGACAAGGTGTAACTGAGTGACCACAGATCAAATTACTCCGTATAAATTTGACAGTCACTTAAAACCTAGTAACTTGACTTATCCCAGTCGTATTATTCCCTTCGTAACACTTCTTCTACCCTTAATTCGACATGGAATTTCCTACTCATCCTGTAGATCATAGTCGTTTTACAGGTCCAAGAGGGGATCTCCTGGGTCTAATCCAGTTCTTGACCTACGGAGTCTCTCTCTTTGACGATAGTAGTCCCTATTCTTTCCGTTCTTGTCTTTACTTCCTTACTCTCCCTCTCTCGAAAATGGACAGGAGTAGACAGACAGGTCGGACCCCTTTAACCTTTTTCCGACCGTTTCTCCTTAACAATACGATCTAACCCAAATACCGGACACGTCACATCCCAAGACATTGGGTTTCTCCGGAATTACGTCGACGTGGCCTACAATAGAGACTTTATTTGCAATCTATGGTTCGTGTGGACAACAGAACATCTCAACTTATGAACGTGTGAGATATTGGGTCTTAAAGTACGGACTCATATATATGACTAAGCATATATATGTACATATGGTCTTCTATACATGTTATCACAAGTATTCTCGTGATAATCATTTTAGTCTTGAAACTTAAGTTAAATCAACAGGTTGTCTTTTTTACCTATTCAACACGATAGAAGTGTCTTGTCTTATGATATGTTGTCTTATTTACTTGGTATGATGTTGCGTCGTCGTATTTCTTATAATCCTTGTAATTATAAGTCACTTTTTTTTTGTTTAGGGTCTTCTATGGTATACCATACTACAGGAAATATGTTTCCTTATATAACACATCGGTAAGTAAGTATGTGTACTATTTTTAAAAATTTTTCCGTGTTTTTACCTTTGTCGTACCAGTCCTATCATCAATGGAGACTCCTCGATTACCCTCTGGTGACTCCTCCTGGTGTATCCATTTATATTTAATAATTAATTTTTTTAGAAGAACCTCATCCTTAAATCTTTATATGTATATATAAAGAGATTTAGTAGAAGTATAAGGAAATACAATAGACGAAAACAGAAAAGAATGTCCATTATTCTTCGGTTCAAATAATGGATGTCACACTTCATCAAGAAATAGCTAGAGGTTCATTATAGTTGAACGATTTCTGACGGGGACCATATGACAATCTTAACGACCTAAACCATTTGGAAAAAAACAACTTAAATTTCTGTACTGATATCTACAAAGTGTGTGGTCTGTTCTGTCGATTAAAAACAGTCATGACTTCGTGGAAGTAAATTACACCATAAATACACGTGTCATGGCACGTTCCACGATATTCCTTTTTTTTAAAAATTGTACTTGAGATGAAAGTTTCCTCTCAAGCCACCTTCAAATACTTCTTTTAGACCGGAGTATGTCCAAACATCAACGGAAAATTCTCTGAAAAACATATTAACACCTATAAGAAGAAACTACGATGTACTTTTGAGTTGTTCCTATCAAAGAACTTGTAACTCAACGTAATACCTTAGACTTCGGTATAGTTGTACGTAAAGAAAGACGAAAACCGACGCCATCCAGAAACAACGACGTAATCCTGAAAGAGGTGAACACCGCTCATCCCCGAGGAGAGACCAACACCACATACCCGAAGAGTAACGTCACCGAAGAGAAACCACGTCTCGTGGTCGAGCTCCTGCACGTCCGAATCACCGGAGCACCGTATACCCTAAAAGGACCTGGTCCTTAGTTTGGGAACAGGAGACGGAACCGTCTACTTAAGAATTGGTGACTGGCGATCCCTTCGGGAGTTGTTCGTAAAGAATGAGACGATGTTATTTTAAGTAACCAGGAAAAACATGAAATTTATCTAGAAAGTAAGTACACAACCGTCAACTTTTATAAACAAGTGTTTCAATATCTCCAGAAAATTTACAACTATCGTAGAGTAATATATGTTATAAAATTTTTAGTCTAAGTCATAGTTGTCTTTTCAGAAATTAATGACCCTTTGAAAGTTCGAGTACTATTGTTTATATTCAAAAAGATTTCAAGATTAAAAATAAACTCTAGACCTTAAAGTGGTAACCGTCATTAATGACAGTCTACAAAAGGAACTTCACTGTCAGAGTGAAACAAGTGAAAATTCTTTTACAGACTCTTTATGGGTTCAGACTTACTGATATTAAAAAGTCAGTAAAAATTTTAATTTTTACCATAAGGTTCTTTTGCCCATCGACCAAGTTGAGTCTTGAGTCAACTCATTCTCGAAAGGGACTTCTGTCAGTAACATAAAGTCATACCTTGTCTTCACGTGTGAAGGATAAAGTCGGGTGTTTTATAAATTCTCTACACGTGAAACTGGAGTTTTACATTGTTTTAATTAAATTTTTACTACAGTAGTTCCAAAACGAGACAAAAGAATGACACTCGTGTGTTGTGTTACCACTTTTTATGTCAAACCACGGTGACGGAAGTTGATACGAAGTCTAGATTGTCAAAATAGGGGGTGACGAACCACGGTAGCTACGTTCACAGTCGGATTACTTTGTCCGGTCTTTGGAGAATCATCCCCCACTTCGACCACCATTTCTTGGGTGGACTGTTACGTCCTCTACATTCTCTGCACGTAAGCTAAGGACCCAACCCTGCTAGGGGACCTCCTCCTTTACCGTTGGGTGAGGGCGTAAGAACGGACCTCTTAGGGTACCTGTCTCCTCGGACCACCCGATGTGTCAGGTACCCCAGTGTTTCTTAACCTGTACCGACTTCACTGAGTCGTGTGTTTGTATTAAAACTGAAACGTCTAGGGAATTTCCCAGTAACCTTGGGGGTCCATAGAGATCTGGTTTGACTCTTAATGACTTAATCTAGTAAGAATTCCGGGTCGGACTGTAATGGGATTTTTTAGAGTTATAAATACGTAAAGACTTCTCTTCTTGGGTAAATGAAAAGCTAAGGAATTAGTCAAGAGATCCATATTATTTTATTAAAACTAGAGTTGGAGTCGAGTAAGTAAAATTACGAAGATTAACCTGTGAAAAATTCTCAGATTCAACCAATATGACGTACAAAGAAGAAAGGAAACATGTAGCCACTCTTCTGTGTTGTTGAAGATATATCGTTACTTTTATTAGTTCTTACTTTTCCGTTGGATACCTCACCTTCCTTTATAAACGTTTGGGATATCGACTATTCCTTAATTATAGGTTTTATATATTCTTCGTACTTGTTGAATCGTCGTTTTGGGGTTTATCGAACTAATTTTTTACCTACTTCTTAGACTTATCCGTAAAGAGTTTTCTTCTACATGTCTACCGGTTATCCATATATTTTTCCACGAGTCACAGTGATTAATAGTCCTTTTTCGTTTAACTTTGGTGTCACTCTATGGTGGAGTGTGGATAGGCTTTCTGATCATAGTTTTTCTTCTACTGTCCACAACGTTCCGACACCTCCTTTCCCTTGGGAACACGTGGTAACTCCCCTTGCATTTAACCACGTCGGTGATACCTCTTGTAATACCTCCAACGAGTTGTGATTTTTTATCTCGACGGATCACTTGTTCTTAGGGTGCATACACATAATCAGTCGATTCAGGACAGACTGAGAAACGGTGGAGTACTTGACATCGTACAGTCCGAGGAGACAGGTATCTTCGGAGGTCCGTTCTTGTGACCTCACCCAACGGTAAAGGAAGAGGTCCCCAAGAAGGACTGGGTCCCTACCTTGGGATCAGAGATCGTAACGTTTATCACCCATAAACCGGTAAAAAATTACCCTCCTACCGTAAACTCGTCGTTGAATCGTTGTACCCTAGTTTAGTGATCGGGGGATCCCTGTACGTACGTTTCGTCGTCCTTCTCGTTCACGTTTCCAAGACCCCACGTATAGACGACCCGTGGACCTCCCCTGTGTACGCTCACCTGGACCACCTCTCCTTCTTTGCCCAGTCTGAATTAGGTCCGGTGTGGCACTCCGGAGGACCTACATGAGTCTTTCGTCTTCCCTGTGGTCCCCAAGACTCGTAGTAGCCGGTTCCGGACTTCCCCGGGGTCTTCACAGACGCTCGACCCCCATCCCGTTCTCGAGCGGCGCCCTGCCCCCATCCACGACCGAAGAGTCAAGAGGGAGGTCCTGTGAAACTCCGACACGTGTTTGAACCCTAGCTTCCCGACGCTCCACAACTTAGACCTCTTCGGGTCCTACAACCTCCTCAGGAGGTGGTGGGGCAGGTCCACGTCTTACCCCTTCAGGTACCACTGCTCCTACATGAACTTTTGCGACTCATGGAGCTCCGTCATGACTCTTACTCCACCCTCTACCTACACAACCACAGTCACTCCTACCACCCGTGAAAACAGTAACACCTTGAGGAACTCGTCGCCCCACCCCCAGGGTCGACAGCAGGTCGTAGGAGTGCCTGTCTCAGAGGAACCTCTACTCCTTCGGTACGTGGTCAAGGAGGTTAGTGTCGTTCGTGAGCCGGAACTCTACTCGTGAGTGTCTACTCCGACCGACTTCCCATCGACTTTTTGAACCCCTAGGCCCTCTACCGGTCCGACCAACAGAAACAATAACCCCATGTCCGACGGTCTGCGTTTCGCCTCCATGACTTCCACCCTGCAGAGGAGCCCTGGGTGGAACTACACCCCCTAGAGGAAGAGAGGTGTCTAGACCGAGTGACACCTCTGTCTTCACCCCGACCTCCTCCCAGGGTCCTGTCTGTACCGGGGGAACCCGTCCTAGACTGTGTGCCACAGGCACCAGGAGATGACCGACAGGACGACGTCGGGTCTCTACAGATGAAGGTGTCGCCGGAACCGACCCTGAAACTACTAGGACAACTAGACGACGGCCCGGTCCCAGTCCCAGTCCCGGTCTGTAAGTGACACCGGGGTGTGTCAGACCAGCAGGTCCTACCGTCGGGACGCACCACTACTCTCGTGGACCGTCCACCCCGACCGGTTCCGTTGTTAGTCGTCGTCGTCGTCGTCGTCGTCTTGAGTCGGCCTTAGAAGGAGGGGAGGAGGACCCCTGTGTCGACGACACCGGGGGTGCGCGGTGTCTAGGACCACCCTACCTCCCGACCCGAAGGAGTTCCGGACTCCTAGTTGTTCCCCCTCCACGACACCTCGACCCACCACCCCGACCCCGGTCCCCACTCCCATCAGGTGTCGCGGGGGAGAGGACGGAGATCGTCACCAGGGGTCTGTTAGGTTTTGTCCCCGGAGGGTCCCTCGTCCCTCCTTCCTCTCCACCTTCTCCTCTCCCTTTCGGTCCTTCCCCTCCTTATCCTTTCCTCTTTTACCTCCTCCCTTCACCTCTCATCTCTCCCCCTTCCTCGCTTACCTCCCCTTCCTCCCTCCTTATATATATAGGGATTTACTTTTCCCTTTAGACATAGAGTTCTCTATAGACGTAAGGGTACAGGTAACATCGTAATAAGTGTTATCGGTTTTATACTTTTGTTGGATTTACAGTTGTTTACTTATCTATTAATTTTACATAGGTTCTATACAACATACATTATGTGTATATACATTATCTTATAATAAGTCGGAATTCTTTTCTTTGAGAACGGTAAGTATTATACCTACTTGAACCTTCTGTGACACGGTTCACTTTATTCGGTCCGTTCTCCTTGTTTATAACGTACTAGAGTAAATACACACTTCTTCTAGGGGACTTCCTCCTGTCCCGTTGGGTGAGGTTTTAAGAACGGACCTCTTAGGGGAACCTGTCTCCTCGGACCGCCCGACGTCAGGTATCTCAACGTTCCTCAGCCTGTACTGACTCACTGAATCGTACGTACGTACGTAGAAACACACCTTAGACTATCTCGGTTTGAGCATCTTCCTTTCTCATCTTACCACCAAAAGTCTCCGGGTCCCTCTCTCTTCTCTTCCACTCATACTCCTTAACCGAGTACTCTAATACCTCCTTCTTTTCAGGGTACTAGACGGTAGACGTTTGGTCTCCGAATCCTTTCCCTTTGACTCAGACTTAGGTTTCCGGGCTATTGGTCCCCTTAACTACTACATTTAAGGTCAAGTTCCCGGTCTCTTCTACTCCACTCTACAGAGTCGTGTTACTCCGTCCTTTTCTCCCTCCCTCCTCCGTTTAAGAATGGAGACCGAAAATAAGATTCTCTCTTTATAGATTTTGTGTTATCGTACGTACATTTTATTATTATGATTTGTAAACAGTTTACATTTATATACGTACATACTTCCTAATCTTTCATTTCAAACGTGTCGCCCACAAGCACACCTCGTCTCCTCTTGTCTTCATACTTACTTTTTACTTTTTACTTCAGTGCGTCAACAGAGGTCAAGAAACGTTGGGGTACCTGACACCGGACGGTCCGAGGAGATAAGTACCTTAAGAGGTCCGTTCTTATGACGTCACATATCGGAAAGACAAGAGGTCCCCTAATGGTTTCTTGATTACGAAGACTTAACACACGACCTCCTAAGAACTCTCAGGGAACTGTCGTTCCTCTAGTTTGTTCAGTTAGGATTTCCTTTAGTTGGGACTTATAAGTAACCATCCTGACTACGACTTCGACTTCGGTGTTATTAAACCGGTGGACTAAGTTTCTCGACTGAGCAACCTTTTCTGGGACTCCGACCCTTTCTAACTCCCGTTCTCTTCCCCCACCGTCTCCTACTCTACCAATCTATCGTAGTGACTGAGTTACCCGTACTCAAACTCGTTCGAGGTCCTCTGTCACTTCCTGTCCCTTCAGACCGCACGACGTCAGGAACCCCAGTGTTTGTCAACCCGTACTGAATCTGTGACTTGTTGTTGTCGACCTCACACATCGGTGAGGGGAACTCCCTAGTTTGGGCCCAGAGGACGTAACGTCTATCTAAGAAATGGTAGACTCGATGGTCCCTTCGGGGTCACACTTATTTCTGTTTTTTATTTTGCTCTCTCCTCTGAACTTTTCGGATTACTACTGTCGGACGGTACTCGTACTCTTTCGTCTAAAATCTCGACTCTGTCTAAAGGTAAGTATAAGGTCGAGATCGTGGTGTCCTTTGTACACATTTTACCTCTATTATTAAGAAGGGATTTCACGGGAACGTCCTTAATTTCGTTATACCAGAAGGGACTACCCGGTGCCGATTCTGAGGCTCAAGCGTTACGTTCCCCGGACCAAGCTAGGGACCAGTCCCTTGATCTAGGGTGTACGACGTCGATTCTGAACCGTGTCGGTTTATTTATTTATAAAAATTATTTATTTATTTCATTATAGACACTCCGTGCACCCCAGTGCGGACGATGTACGAGTCCCGACGTCGTGGGTGACTTTCATTCGACACAAGAGTAACTTGTGTCGTCGTCGTAGGGTGACAGTAGTGACTTTCCCAGAACAAAGAGTCTTAAGAATCGTCTATTACCATATAGAACAGGTCTTCACTACAGCACTATCGAAGTGTCTTAACGAGTCCATTATTTACTAGTAACGATTAAAAGAGACGTATCATTTCCACACGTATCGTTTCTAATCTTTAAGAAGTCCTTTTTCAAGACCTACCTCTACTTCTAACTTAAATCCTTGTAAGTCTTCTTTCGGACCTTACTTCTTTACGACCCACCCTCTCAGAAGTTCGGTTTTGAACTTGAGACATACTATACTTGGGATACCCACTAAGGTCTCTAAAAGTCCCTTCTAACATGTGGAGTACTTAAAACTCACATTGGTTCAAAAAAACACCTGAGACCCCCTTCTCCGACTCTAGACATAAGCCTCACTGTCCTTCTCTTTTATCTCAGTTGAACCCATCTGATTACCTTGTCGACTCCCCACGTAATGTAAGAATAGTATTTCTACCACCGGACCATGTCTCCAGTCTGGAACCTCCTCTAACACCTACTACACGCCTCCGAGTACAACCAGGGCCTACTCCACAGTCCGTGCAACCCTCTTCGACCCTTGCAACGGATCGGACCCGGGAGGATTTCACCCGTCAAATATCAGAGACAAGGACCACAGATCAGGAGAGGAGGGGTGTTAGGACTTGTGGAATAGTTAATGGGGGGACCAAAAGTCTGGGTATAATGAGATAGAGAGAAGATAGTTTTGCACGAGAATTTTGTCCTAGGCTTCACTGGTCGAATTAAATTTCCTAGTTAGCGTAAACGGATTCCCCGTAGACGTAAAAATTGTTTCCGATCGTGTAATTCTCTTTGATGCTGCTTTAAGAGTCTCACTTTGAAACCCGTAGTCGTTCCTTCGCCCCCTCTCTGGCAGAATTTGGGACTGTCCCAAACTAGTAGATAGAGGAAGGACGGTCTCAAGGTTTCCTTCCTCCATGGGGTCATAATTTGTCAGTGTCTACTCCTGGCTTGTGACAGGTTCCTCTGTATGATAGTCCAACCTTTTAAGTAATTCATAAATGTCCTCTTAAGTCCAAGGGGTGACGAGTCCCATACTAGTGTGCCGAACTTTTCGTGTTCTTCATCTTCGCTCTCCAGTCTAGACTCTTCGAAGGTTCCCCAACTACGTCACTGAAGAGATTGTGTCCATTCCTAATAATCTTGACCCCATACCGACCCCTGTCTCCCTTCCTTCCTTTCGGTTCACGCACCTCTACGATACCTCTTCTAGTAACCCTTTCCACCCTTTCTTCCCAAAAGATTAAAGACTCCAAATTCCAAGGTCCTTTCCTCTGTCTTTCTCCTTTGTGTATTTGTAAACGGGAGAACTAACACTGTACATTCTGTCACTGTGTCTTCCACCAACTACTTAGTATGAGAAGACAGATAAGTGGGTCCCTTCCTGCACTGAAGGTCCATATGTCTTGGGCTACAGTCAGAGTGAAGGGTGGTTACGGATAGTGACCCTTCACTCGTCTTATTAGGTCCCACCTAGATAAAAAAAAAATAAAAATAAAAATGAAATAACATGAAATGTTACGACATAACCAAAATCCCACCTAGATAAAAATTTTTTTATAAAAGTAAATAAATAAACCGACGTGACCCAGAAGCAACCCCGTGTTCACTAGAAATCAACGTCGTTTCACTTCACTTTCACAATCAACGAGTCAGTACAGGTTGAGGAACACTGAGGTACCTTAAGAGGTCCGTTCTTATAACCTCACCCGTCGGTAAAGGAAGAGGTCCCCTAGAAGGGGTAGGTCCCTAGTTAGGGTCCAGAGGGTGTAACGTCCGTCTAAGAAATGATAGATTCGGTGAATCCAACATCATTCGTCCTAGATTAAGGGGTTGGTTCCTAGCTTAGGTCCGGTAGACGAAACCCCCATACCTCAAAATCGGTGACCTGTTGGTCCCTTCAGGCACAGGACACACCTAGAACTCCTGTACTTCTACAGAAAGAGTAAACTTCGAATAGTCTGGAAGGACCTATCCTTCCCTCACCCTACCCTCACCCTACAACAACCCTCGGACTTCCACCGTCCCAGTGGACGGTCTCGGACCCCAAGACACACCGAAAGAACCCGACGTTTCCCTTGTTTCCGGAAGAGATGTCCTCGACCCCGACCGGACTCTACACTCCACCAAATCCGCATCATCCGCCCTGTCACAGATCACGACCCCGTAGACTCTCAACGGTGCATAGGTCGGAAGAGGACGAGGGAGGTCGGGTGGTACAAGTCTTTACTCCTTTCTGACCCTCTTCGTCGCTACGGAGGGTCCCCAGTCACGAGTCGTAACCAGTGGGACAGAGACAAAGAGGAGGGTAGGGTACAGTCGCATAGAGGCAACGAGACGTCGGCGACGACCATCTAGGTGGTACACCCTCGACCGCCAGGAAGACGAGGACCCACTCAGGAGTCACTCCGTTGTGACCGGATTCTTGCAATCCACACCCCTTCTCACCCTCCGTCCCACATATACGCACGACCCCCCTATGAGTTAGGAGTTAAACAAAAGATAAAAACCTCTCCTTTTCTCCTTTCCCCGAAAGAGTCTCAACTCCCTTGATTTCCGTCTTCTTTTTTGTGTAGAACCCTAAACAACTTAGAAAGGATACCAGTTCTCTCGGGGGCAAAAGGAAAGTAGCGGTTGTAAGAGAAAGAAGAAAGAGTAAAACATCAAGGTTCGTCACCCGTTCGACCACTCAGAGTGTGTAGGGAGTAGGGTTAGAAGACACTGAAATGAGGTTGGCAGGATTCACTGGACGGACCCACGAGGGGTGAAGAATCGACAAGGTCCCACCACAGAGAAGAGTACGGAAGAGTTAGGGACACTGATAAACGGTCGTCCGGACCGTGAATCTGTACCCACGAGTGGTTCCCTGATCAACTATCGGGTCACACCAGAGAGGAGAGGGTCCCTGTCTGATCCCAGGATCATTGGACCCAGGACCTTTGACAGTAAAAGACAAAAGGTTGGAATCTAGTGTAGGAACCCGTGGAGTGGAACTAAGAGAAAAAAGTGTAACGGCGGAGGGTATGGGAGAGGGGGTCGATGAGACCTCTTCGGGTATAACAGAGACGTGGGTGGGACCTGGTGTTAGAAGTTCCCCCTTTTCCATTGGAACGCCACACTACCGATAGTGGGGGACGACGACCTCGAAGCTGGGTAATCGTGAGAGACCATAAACCCGGTGGATGAGGACGGAAGAATATTCTTCTCGTAGCTCCACGTGTGCGGTCCCCACATATCTACGGTCTGCGCGCCTCGTGGGCAGTCACTGGGGTAGGTGGAGAGACATAGATTGCCACTCACAGACTTGTGACCTCCCCGTCGTGTGCAGGAGACCGCTCCGACGGGGAGGACACCCTCTCCTGTGCCCCGGTGAGCGTAACCCCATCCTTCTCTCCCAATATAACTCGGACGGACCGTGACACACTCTCTACGCGACTCCGAACGTATCGGAGCTTCCAGGGAAACGGTGGGACGGTGTCACCCGTCATCTCTTTGCAACGACAAGTGAATGATCGAGTCTTCTCTTCTCTCAGGTTCCTGGACCCTATGCCTTGTGACAACTCCTTCTCCTAACCCGTCCTTCCCTTTCCCGTCTCGTTTCGTCCTTTTCACTCCAAGGGACCTGTCCGACGGACGTTGACCCCCTTAATGAGAACGAACTTGTCTCACTACGAAGGAACACGGAGGGTAATCATTTTATCCTTGTTATTGTCACAGGTAGACAAGTCAATAACATTTCTAATTTTTATTTAATACTCTCCAACAGTTTCTTCTTTCGTCTACTTGTTTCGTGAAATAGGTTTAAAATAATGTGTGTGTGCGTTCAGTTAATTCTTTGATTAAAGGACCCTTCTGTATTTCTCGAAGGTTTGTCTTATTCTCTTCATTGTCATTAAACAAGTGATCCCGTGTCCTAACCGATGAAACATCCCCTATAAAACAGTAAAATCGAACCGTCCGATGTAAGACGTAAGTCTTAAATTTTCCAATAGTGAGTTACAAGTCTAATCGCAAATGGGTAAACAACGAGTCAGAGATTCAGTGCAGCCTGATGAACGTTGGGCTACCCTGACGTCGTGTGGTCCGAAGGACAGGAAGTGATAGAGGGTCTCAAACGAGTTTGAGTACAGGTAACTCAGTCATCACGACAGATTGGCAGAGTAGGAGACGGCGGTCGAAGAGGAGAACGGGAATTAGAAAGGGTCTTAGTTCCAGAAAAGGTTACTCTGTCGAGAAGCTTAATCCACCGGTTTCATAGCCTCGAAGTTGAAGTCGTCGTCAGGAAGGTTACTTATAAGTACCAACTAAAGAAAATCCTAACTGACCAAACTAGAGGAACGTCAGGATTCCTGAGAGTTCTCAGAAGAGGTTGTGTTAAGCTTTCGTAGTCAAGAAACCACGAGTCGGAAGAAATACCAGGTTGAGAGTAGGTGTGAGGTACCAAAGAACAAACCTTTGACTGTCGTTCGTGTCAATTCTATGACTTATACTATCTGTCATCAATGACGAACGTCTTGACTCTCATGGTATCTCTAACACCGATAATGAACGTCTTAAAAAAGAGGTACATTTTGTTGATTTCACCGTAAATCGTCTGTGATCCCGACACATTACCTCTTCCGTTACCGTGGGGTGAGGTCATGAGAACGGACCTTTTAGGGTACCTACCTCCTCGGACCACCCGACGTCAGGTACCCCAGCGATTCTCAGCCTGTGCTGACTTCGCTGAATCATCATCATCATCCCGACACATTTGCAATCGATAATACTACTAGTCCATTTATTCCCATGACGTCTTCCACGGATTCCGACAGGAGCCCCCACCCTCCGGGAGTCCATACAAAAGACCTCCTCTATTCTAGATTCAAGTCTGGACGTCCTATTCATCCGGAGTTGATTTCATCCACTTCTCCAGAAGGACCGTCCATGATTCCGAGACCCGTCACGGTCAAGAGGGTCGCCATCTCATACCTACCTGAATCGGACGTAACATTCCACCTTTTCCTTTTCCTCTGTGCCCCGTCCTCTCTTAGGGCTCTACCACGACTTTTCCATTCGTCCCCGGTCCAGTCCTTCCGGAACTACGGTGAATTCCGCAAATTGGACCTAAGACTACCTGTGATGAGAAACTCCGACCTTGGTTCAGAGTCGGTAGTTATGGATTCTAACCGGAAGGGGAAGGGGAACGGTGAGTGGTAGACTCCGAGGACCCCACAGGTCATTCCCTCTTCCCTTAACCACCGTCTTTTCCCCTTCCTTCTTCCCTCGTTCCTCCACCTCTTCTTACCCAGTGGGGTTCCCGACCTGAAAGAGAACCTTAGTCCGACAAACACGACTGACAGCATCTGACCGACTAGGACGTTCACGGGATACGACGCCACAAGCTCCCGCTCGGCGACCAGTACGCGACAGCGCCAACCATGCTATTCTAGCAGATGTTTGAAGTGATGATGGTGCTACCGGTTGGGCACGCTATGAAGGTGAGGTCGCGGTTGATGTGCCAGGGGGTCCGGGCGCGGTCGCTGTCGCCCGCGATGGTCACGAGGCCGTGGTACGCGTAAGGGCACCTTTCGCGCGGGTACAAGAGGCGGTTCCACCGGCACTGACACGTTCCACCCCCTCTGCCCCGGCCCCTCCCTCTGTTTGTTCGGGACCCTTTAACACCCTGGCTTTGGGCCGCCCCTTTACTTCCCCGCCCCCAATATCATCGACCGCTCGACCCCTAAAGAGACGCCCTGGTGCTTGTGCAAGAGAGGAAGAATCACACTTCAGCGTGAACTAGACTTTCGGACCCACCCCCGTCCCCAGGAAAGAGACCCATCCGTGGATACATCCCCCGTCGAGAGAGGCGTCGTCGGGGTCGGTCTTACTGTCACCGTCCTTTACCCTAGTGCCACCCTGACCCCGCTCCCTTGACGAAGGTCCGCAGGACTCTGGGAAAGATCCGACCTCCTGGGCTCGACCTACAGTCAGTCCGCAGACTGGACCACGGCGGAGGTAAGTTCGAAAGGGGAAGGGAGCACCTGAACAGAGGGTGTAAGGGAAGTGCACATATGTGTTGGAGGAGGGACCACCCAATCTCCGGGAGCACCCTTTGGCCTCGCCCTCTTCCCAGCACCCTGATGTTTCGACCCGGGCCAAGGGAACCCTGGGAACGCGGCCGGATTTCACGTGGAAACCGGTGACCCGGAGGCGAAGGCGTCTCGACAAGGTCCGCGGGTACGACTCCCACTGCCCGGCCCACCTCCGAGCGTCGCGCCGGAAGCCTCCTCACCAGAACGCGACGCTCTGCGCGGACGTGGGCGTCTTCGCGCTGTGCGGTGACGTCAAGCGGAAGATGTTCATGTCAGCGGGGCACGCGGCCATGCTGACCCTACGCCTCATGTGCCAGGGGCTCGGTCTCCAGCTCCTCGACCTTAGCATGACCACGCTCCGCCGATGTCGGTGGGCGTCGCAGGCCTTTGCGTCGGGCACCGACGTCGAGGGCCCGGCGCCACTCACTGCCGGCAAGGGCTTCGGGAGGCCCGGCCGTCGGGGCCGGCGGGGCGGAGGCGGGCGCGGAAGGCCTTTGCGGGCAGTGAGGGGTGGGGGTCAGGACGGCGCGGGAGGGGGCGGGGCGGCGGAGGGCGT